>CAUYTI010148870.1:0-13892 GCA_963575145.1 Galago senegalensis
TCCCAGCTACTTGGGAGGTGGAGGCAAGAGACTCGCTTGAGCCCAGGAGTTGGAGGTTGCTGTGAGCTGTAATGCCATGGCACTCTACCCAGGGGGACAGCTTGAGGCTCTGTCTCAAAAAAAAAAAAAAAAAAAAAAGAAGAATGTTCAAAAGTACCATTCCTTTCACTGTCATACAGTCTTCTGCAAACCAAATAATACTCGTTTTTCATGCACCTGCTCTAATTTTGAAAATCTTTAGACCACAGCATCACGTAACAGTAAATGCAGCCTGCCTCTGACAACTGGGTTACAGCAGGGAGTGATCTGCCAGTGCATTTTCAGGTGACCGTTTTCCCTGAGGCCCTACTGCTGTACCAGCAGTTGAAGTTAGGGCCAATGTTCTAGGGCACTACTGTATAAAAGTTCACCTCATCTTCTTGACCGGTTAAGTCTCAAACAGAGACTTAAGAACTTAAGGACTCATCTTTCTTTGACAAAAGGAAGAAGCAGATGTAGTGGGGTGAATTAAATGTGTTTATGGGTGAATTGGGGGTCTGAGTTAGTGGCCATGCTGCTTGGCACCCTGATTCCAGGTTGTTGTGGTTATTTGTGTCCAATGGGAAGTCCCACAAATACACTGAGCCACCTTATTATTGAGTTTATCCTGGGGATAGGTCAGAAATAGCTGTTAAAAACTGAGTGTCTATGATTGCATTAATGTACACAGCTATGATTTAATAAAAAACAAACCAAAAAACTCCCCAAAACTAAGTGTCTTAAAGGACCAACTTACTCTCAAGTGACATTAAATGGGGGATTGTTTTAAATGGGCACTTATAGACCCTCTCCAGTGCATTTTCCTCTTAGTTTATGAAGATTTCCTTCTCCGGTTCTTTGCTGCCTTTCTCAAAACATTCTCTTCTTCCCTCCCCTCCCTCTGAGCAGAGAGCTGTGCTTCAGAGAGCAGAAGTGCCCGGACTGGAGGCTTCCTTTTCCTGACCAACAACCCAATCTGCAACCTCCTGTAGCCCGGCTTGTGCTCCCATGACTCTCCTGAATTGCCAACATCAACTAATCATTCTTGGCTTTCATTTACCTTGACCGAGTCATATTTAATTTAATTTATTCGTTAGCTATCCTTTTCTTCCTAAAGTTCCTTTCCCCTTGATTTTTTCTCTCCTATTTCCCTTAATAACTAACTCTTCCTTATTTCTCCTGTATCTTAAAGGTAAACATATCAAAATATTATTAATAAAACTTTTCCAGTGGCATCAACTATCAATTTAGTGGGAAGAATAAAGTTTGAAAAAGTTTGCCTTAAAAAAATGTACAGAACTCTGTCCTGTGAGGTAATAAATTCATTCAGCAATATGCATTAAATAATGTGTCCCGGTAATATAAAAACTGGGGACACGGATCTTGCCCTTAAGGAATTCACACACAAATACAGAAAATTAGATAGGCATACAAATACCTAAAAAAGGATGTAAAAAGAAATATATATATTTTGAGGATACAGATGAAATGCTCTGTGACTTCAACAAGGGAAGAGATTACTTTCAGCCAGGGAGGAAAAGGGGCATTAGGAAAGGCTTTCTGGGATAAGCTGTATTTATAGGTATATATACTAAAAAGAAAAAATCAGAACTTCTAAATAACATCTGTCTCATAACAGAGAAAAAATATATATGAATTTTCTCAAAAATAATTTATCATTTGAGAAAGCCCTAGTTTTTCTAGAAAAGTAGAAATTTGTTTTCTTAATATACCATGTTTACTTGAATACTTCTTCACTTTACCTTTTTCCATTTTTTTGAAAAAATGGAAGATGAACTGGATAAACAGAATGTGAAATAACTCTATGGAGAATTCTCAAAGAACTAAAAGTTAACCTTCCATTTGATCCTGCAATCCCATTACTAGGTATCTACCCAGAAGAACAAAAATTATTTTATCACAAAGACATTTGTACCGGCATGTTTACTGTAGCTCAATTCATAACTGTCAAGTCATGGAAGCAACCCAAACACCTATCAAGCCATGAATGGGTTAATTAATTGTGGCAAATGTACACCATGGAATACTATGTAGCCATAAGAAAAGATGGAGACTTTACATCTGTTATGTTTACCTGGGTGGAGTTGAAATTTACCCTTCTTAGTAAAGTATCCCAAGAATGGAAAAAAAAATCCAATGTACTCAATACTAATATGAAACCAATATATAAACAACTACACCCCCATAGGAATGATAAAACACAAATATAGTCTAGCAAGGAGTAGGGGGGTCGATTGGCAGGATCTCACCTAATGTGCACAATGTGAGGGTGTTCAGCACGCCCCCTGGGTGAAGGGCTCTTCTACAACTTGAATTTTACTTTGGAAGCGAGAACAATGTAACCTAAAAATTTGTACCCTCATATTAATTCAAAATTAAAAAAATTTCCATGTAAAAAAGAATACCTCCCCTAGTAACAATGTTTTTAGAAAGAAAAACAGATAATCTATCTAAAATAAGCTGCCATGGATTCAAGTCATGATAGTTGGCAGAAAAGGAGGGAATGTAAAATAGATAGATTTTACATTTTTAATGTATATTTATTTACATTTATTAAAATGTACATTTTAAATGTATATTTAGACAAATATAAACGATTAGACAAAAATAGAATTTAAGGGCTAAAAATGTATCTTGAAATTAAAACCACTTTTGGAGATGTGGGATTCCTCAAGCAAATTACAGGCAATTAATATTTTCCTTCATAAAAATATGAATGAGGAAGGTGGAAAGAATAGCAAAATGGGAGGAAATACTAGTAGGAGGAGACCATGCAGGTGAACTTGTTATTTAATAAGATGACTCATATCGCTTTACCTTTTTGGCAACTTGAAAGGTCTGGATGGTCTGGAAAATAAAAAGCAAAGAGAAAATTACCAAAAACAGCATTATGACATAAACAAAAGCTTTACAAACGTATTGAACATTTTACTCATTACCTTTCCTGTAAAGAATCCTGGAAGGGTTAAAAAAATACAATCTATTTGTGAGATTTTAAACACACGGATTTAAGAATCAATGTTGGCCACAAGCAAAGAAAGCTCAAGTGGCCAGGCAGGAGGCCTCCCCAGACTCGGCACCACCCTCTCCTGACGGATTAGTCATGCCACACAACCTTCTCTGAAACTTACGGCTACCAGATCCATTCATCTCTCTCACGACAGGCATTCATATTCCTAAGTGTCCAATTTAAGCATCTTCCTTATTTCACAAGGCTCCCCCAACACTGTGTCTTAGTGTCTCACTATGCTGCCCAGGCTGGAGTGCAGTGGCTATTCACTGGCACCTTCCCACTACTGATCAGCATGGGAGCTTTGACCTGCTCCATTTCCAAACTGGGCTGGTTCAAGCTGGTGCCCCCTGCTCCCCCCTTCCAGGAGGTCACCATGCTGATGCCGAACTTAGTGTGGACACCCAACTGGCACAGTGCACTACAGCCCAGAAGTCCTGGACTCAAGCAATCCTCCTGTCTCAGCCTGCATGTGCTAGGAATATTCTATTTCCTCTTCAAGCAACCAGCTGCTCCTCCATTTTTCATTTTCTTAAATCTAATGTCACAATCTATTTTTAATAGAAGAATAAGCTTGTAATTCCAATCAGCTCTTCCCCATACTTTGTGTTATTATTCCCTCCCATCCTTTGTACTCTGACCCCTAGATACAGGATAAGCTTGCTAGGACTCCAAAATTCAGCCTCAACATCCAAACTCTTTATTCCTACCAGATTATTTTTTTCCTATTTACGGTCACATGTAAGCACTTAGTAATTGGTGAATAAACAAGCACATACTACTCACGTTTCATTATTCCCAAGTACAGTAGTTATCACAGTGTGTTCTAAAGATCCTGAGACCCATTAACAGGGTCTGTGAGAGCTTCCCTTTTCCAACTATGTACCTGTATAAAGCCAGATTTTCTTCCTATACTTCATATATTTCAACCAGGCAGCATACTGCAATAGACTGGGTGAAGGACTCTTCTATGGCTTGAACTGCTATTTTCTAATAAGTCACATATCAAAGAGATGTGTACAATGTGAAACAATGATACTCTGCTCACTAAACTCTTTTGTTTTAGATAATATAATTATTTTTCATAAACGATGTTTTTTATGATAACATTTAATAGGATTACTATTTTTCAATGAGTTAAATAATTTAAAATCTCTCAGTGTCTATTCCAGTACAGTACATAGCCACTAAAACTCACATAAACAAAAGCTCTTTGGAGATACTCAATAATTCCTGAAAGTGTAAATGGGTCATGAGACCCAAAAGTGTGTGAAACACTACATTAATATATACAAATATGTAAATATTCGCTGACTGAATAAATGGATTCTCTAGCTCCACACCTCCTGACATGAAATCCTGCACCAGGCTGTACCATTTTCAGAAGAAGCAAAACAAAGGGTAAAAATCTGTCCTCCAACCTTTCTAGTTCAAGTTGTTACTCCTCCAACAGTTGGAAACCTACCTGGGAATTTCTTAAAGATCTAAAGTTCTCTTTCTTATTTTTCCTGTCCATTTACATTTCCTATTAAGATACATGTTTTATTTTAAAATATTTATCTAACTCCTAGTCTAGGATTGAATGAGACAGGAATGTAATGGAACTTATATTCTAGATGAGCTCTGTGTGGATCTGCTGATACGAAAGACACACGTGCTCCAAATTTCATGCTTTATTTATATGTCCTCATTATGGCCTCTAAGTTCATTAAAATCATTAAAATAAAGGAAGTGGAACAATCTCAGAGACCACAAGCATTGAAAAGAATTTTAGAGAACATTTATTCTATTCCAGCCCCATTTTTAGAGATGGGCCTCAGTTTGGTCAGTCAGGGTCTTAGTAGCAGAGCTGTAGTGAGAACTCAAGTCTTTTGATGCCTAATTTGCTGCTCTTTGTCCTGTGAGTGTTAGTCCGTAAAAACCAATGGGGGAAAACCCATACAGACAATCATCAAGAACCAACCACGTATATAGGAAAAGAGTGTCTTTTCTCGTGGGAGATATGGAAGTTAAAGTTTGAGTTTCCAGTAGGAACAGCATAAGAGAACTTGTTGCTTTAAGAACAAATATGAGACTGAATATTCTCAGCATTACTAAATGACATCAAAAATGTGCTTTGTTTGTTTGTGTTTTGGGGGGGGGTCTTGTTTTGCCACCCAGGCTGGCTGAAGTGCAGCAGCATGATGGAAACTCACTGTCGCCTCTAATTTGTGGGCTCAACTGCTCCTTCACCTCCGCCTCCCAAGCAGCTGGGACTACAGACATGAGCAACCACACCCAGCTAACTGAACAAAACAAAACAAATTTTTAGAGATGGGGTCTTGCTACTTGTTGAACTCTTGGCCTCAAGTGATCCTCCTGTTTCAGCCTCCCAAGTAGCTGGGATTAACTAGGCCTGGCTACATTCTTTCTACATATGTAAAAATAATTCATTTTTTAAATTTAAAAAATATACTAAATACATAATGAGGAATAACATGTTATTTGTGATCACATCTCCATAAATTAGTATAACGTATGGCCCTTTTCGAGTGTCAGATTGGTGCTTGTTGTGCTAATGAATGGGCATCTTTCACTACTTTTCTCAGCCTCCCCTGCTTTGAAATCAGTAGATAATGAATAAAAAAGCAAGAAGCCAGGGACAAGAATATTAACATAGGTAAATTTAGCTTCATTTTAGTTTTTTCTCTTTCATCTCTAACATACACACACTTTGTTACTTCAGCCCAGTCTTGTCTGTCAATGCTAAACTCCTTTACCATTTACTAAACTTGTTAAGTTTTCTCTGTGTATCTGAATCCTACAGTAAAGGCCCTCTGTTTCAGTACTGTCAGAACCATTAGTCTGATGGTTAATCAGAAAGGTTAATTAATGTGAAATAATTTTTTAAAGTGTTATATATATCCCTTAAATATCTAATAGTAACTTACACACAAATGTCAATCTTTTCTTATATAAACCATACTCAAGCTGATTATCAGTTTTGGAGGACTTAGGATACTTGTAAATGTTCTGGGTATACTGACCACAATATATATCTAAATTTTGATGATTTTCTCTAAATCTTTTATAATTGTTTCTTCGATGCCTAATTCAATAGTAAAATCTTTCTTCATAGCAATTAACCTTTATCTAGGTAAAGGCTAAAATTTTCTTTTCACAAAGTAACTTTTTCTTTTAGCACCTATATATTAATATGTGTATAAATGGATTATTAAAAATTTAATCAGATAATTACAAAACAAGCCCCGCTGGCACACACGAATCTGGTAAGCACACTTGTCAAATGCTGGGAGCAGAAGTATGTGGATGTAAGAGAGAGCAACACCCTGACCTGGCACCTGGGCTGCTGGCTGCCGGCTGCCGGGTGTGCACAGGGGTCTGCAGTACACTGGCAGCTCCAGCTGGGCAAGACCTAGCAGCAAGCTTCAAACACAGTGGGCTTTTGATAAAAATGCTCACCACTGAAGAGGCCATGAAGTACATTTAGTTTTGGGGGCAAATCTGTAACAAATCCGAACTCTTCAAAACCTACATTTTTCAATATAATTATACATTGATTTTTCATGTAATAGTTTTATTAAGATACAATTCACATACTATACAATTTATCCATTTAAACTATATAATTCAATTTTTTTAGTACTTCTAAAAGTTGTGCAACTATACATTGATTTTCATAGAATGTGCTATCTGAACACCAGTGATGAAGCTATTAATAAGCTATGAAAGAAAACTTAATTTTCCAGGGAGGGAGAACAAAGCACTGAATAAAGAAGCAGATCACCCGTACAGAAAACCTTAATTTTTCACTCTCAGTTTTCTAGTTACATTTCCTTAAAAGTACATCTTAAATATCGATAAGAAGTTAAGGGATTTTGCTATCTTTATATGTAAAATGATACCCAGAGCTAGAATTCTGGAATATATCATACTAAGTATATGCAAAGAAATGGTATTTTGTTATGTACCTTTTGGGTTTAACAAATGTAAACATTCTTTTTCTTCCTACTCATCCATACCAACTTTTAACTCAGAAATTCCCGGATCTATTACTGGTTTTCTCCCTGGAGAGAGAAACTCCTACAGATTCAACACAGTCTTTGTGCTGGAGTAAAGAGTTCACGTTATGTTAAATCTGAGACAATAAGTAGAGACTATCAACCTAAGTTGAAAAAGAAAAATTAAGGCTACCACTAAGAAATCTCCCAGGAAAACCTCTGAAGTTTCTGTACTAATGGACATGACAAACACATGTTAGAAACACCCAAACCACATTCCAGGTAAATGTGAAACCTGTTCGATTCACAGTGTTGCCTTGTTTAATTCTGCTTTTGCAATCTCTTACCAGAAAACATCTGTGAAAAGACACAAGCAAGGAACTCTACCACATACATTCCTAGATCAAAAGCCGTCTTCCTTCATCTTGCAACATCTTTCAGATTTGCTACTTTGTGTATCTATCTAATAAAACCTACAGGATAATTTTTCATCCTAACTTCATAGTCTTGTGTTGATAAAACAACTAGAAGAAATGGACCAGCCTAACTTCTAGGGAGAGGAGCTATCTTGTTCCAGGGTTCATGTATCTTTTAATACCATATGTCAAAACACGTACAGCTAGACAAACAAACAAACAAACCCAAACAAGAGTAAGAATCTTAAGTGGGGACATTGCTTGGTTTTTGATGAGATTATTTTTCTGTGGAGAAAAACCCCCAGGGAAAATGATGTTTATGTCTCCCATAACACATTCCCACAGACTGTGACACAGACAAGCTTGGTTTGGGCTCAGTTCCCAGACAGCCAGCTAACTCCATCCACTCTCTCCCACTCAGGAAAGCACTTCCGTATGCAAGCGGGTGACAGTGGTATTATTTTAAGGCTAATCTCAAACCTGCTCCTCATAATTAGTAATAAACTGACCCGGCACTTCACACTTGAGAACTGTAATAGCCCCAGTAAACTGGAGAACCTTGGCCCCAGTACTCTGAGGACCAGGGAACTGTGCTATGTGCACACAGATCAGTCAGGAGGAGAGCTGGTGATGCCGGTAAGTTCTCAGGAGCACAGAGGGTGGGAGGTACAGAGTGGAGCTATCAGGACAATGGGAGATAAGGTAGATTCAGAGACAAGGGAAAGAAATTTAAAGGTAACAGAAAAAGTATGAGAGGGAAAAGTTAATAAACAGCAGGAAAAAATGTGGAAAAACTATAAATGGTCTGTGTTTGTTTCTCTGACCTTTTCTCTCTGTCTTAATAATCTTTGGGAAGAGGGGAGATTGGGGGATGAAGGAAATGCTAATACTAACATATTGAGACTTTCCTGGAAGTCTAGAGCAGTGGTTCTCAACCTTCTGAATGCCGCATTGTATTTTAATGGTTAAAAAGGGATCACGACCCACAGGTTGAGAACAGCTGGTCTAGAGAATAGTATTCCAGACTTAGCTACAGAATATAACTTTAGTTCCAATTAGCTCTTCCAAGCACAGCCAGATGTAGAATTTAAATTTCTTTACTTTTAACCTTGTCTTCTACTGGCCAAACCCAGGAAAATAAAAGCTATGAAGAAAATAGTTTTGCATATTCTTAAACAACTAACATGCTACAAAGGAAATATATTTTCAGCTTTAGAAGAGTAACCAAACTTAAGCAAGAAAGTGCTTAAAGTAGTACATTTTAAACACTCAACTGTCACATTGGATTGTATCATATTATCTTTTTGTAAGAAGATATTCTGCAAGTAATAACTTCAGCTCAGTGCTGGTATGTTAGGAAGAAAATATCTGAAAATAAAGAATCCACACTTTGATAAGTATTCTTTAAAAGATTTCCAACAAAAACAAAGTCATTCTTCATCATTAAGTATTTCCATGAATCATCACTGGCACACTTGGGTTCTTTCGTGAAGATGAAACAGATACCCTGTAGACAAGTTAAGCTTGGCCTCCAACCCATTTTTCACGCACCAGAGCTAAATGTTTATGGTCTGTGTCAAGTGATTTGAAGGATAACAATAACCACAGCTACTTGCGTAATGCATTTCCTGAATATTTAAGAGATGTCGACTCGAAAGTGTTGGTCATCTTGATATCCAGAACTGTTATAACTGAACAGAGTGCCAACTACTATACAAAATAAACTAGGAGGGAGAAGGAAAAGCCTGAGCTTATGGGGCTAACAGTTAAAGAGCACTCTGTAATTGTTAAAAATAAATTTAGCATATGTTGAGTAAATATTTTGAGCATGAGGAAAATATATTTTCTCTTTAAAAGAACAGTGAATTTAGAAATCAAAACATGTGAAGTTAAAGTCCAGGCCCTGAACTCATCAGATAATGATTTTGAACAAGTCCTTTAATATTTTAGAACTTGCAAGAAATGATAATACTTTGAAATGCAGACAGCAGGTATGGGTAATAATTTTCTATTAACTGCTAAGCATTATCCAAAAGAAAGCAAGTGCTACTACTGCTACTCCTTTTTCCATTCGGCTCTCAAGCATCAGCTAAGACATGATGCAGACAACTCATGCAAAGTAAAGCAAAATGTCTCTTTATTAACAAGCACTGTGTAGATTCATGCTTTGCAGGAGTCAAATGCTTCCTGCTACTTGCTGACTAAAATGTAAAAGTTGATGGCATCACACCCGCAAGCCTAATTAGAACAGCATATTGTTAGAACTGTGAAAAACCCTAACAGTCATATCATTTAACACCGTCATGAAACAGGAGAAAATGGTCCAAGATCTCAGAGCAAATCAATGGCACAGCCAGATCTAGAATTCAAATTTCTTTACTTAACCTTGTCTTCTACTGGCCAAACCCTGAAAAAGGCAAGCTATACATTGATGCAGGCTATGGGATACTGCTTATGAACAAAAAGATGGAGAAGAGGGCATAGTGGGAAAAGCTTCTTGTTTAAAGGCAAATGGTGCATGTGCACAAGACGCCATATATGCAAGAATGTTCACTGAGGTATGGTTTACAATTAAAAAAAAGGTGAGAGCAATCTAAGTGTCTATTAAGAGGATGCTTAAGTAAACGGTGGCATATCCATACTACGGGACACTATACAGAATGAATACACACACAGACTGAGATGCAAAGAATTTTAAGACAAAGCAACAAGTATTTATGTGAAAAAAGAAAACTGAATACAAAAACATAAATGTACTTTAAAAATTCAGAAGGGAATGGAACATGGTAAATCAACAGACCTGTCCTACCACAGGGGAAGGAAAAGAACCAAGAGTGAGTTTTACTTTGTTATTTTTAAATTCTTCAATAGAATATGTTCCTAAATTAGTTGTATAATTAAACAGTGAAGGAAATTTTTAAAAAGGTAACTGTATATGTATTCATCTAAGTATATGTGACTAAAATATTTCAACTGAAAATTTCTCTCACTAATAGAATTTGGAGAGAATAGGGTATCCTGGCTAACCATAAATGTGGATGAAAAGAAGTAACATTACGCAAAGATCATAAAGTTCTAAAGAACTTGAAACAAAATATATTTAATACAAAATCTATAGCTTATTCCATTCAATTCAAATATACAATTTAATGCACAATTTAACTGACACCAAGTAAGCTGCTCATCACTGGAATCAGCTGGGTAGCTTACAAATAGAGATTTCCAGTCCCCTCTCCAAGGATCTGTCTTAGTACATTATAGAATAGAACCTACACAGTCAGAGCATAAACTACCATCAGGAAAATGTGACCACCAAACAAAAAGAAAGTTAATAGCCGGGCGTTGTGGCGGGCAGCTGTGGTCCCAGCTACTTGGGAGGCGGAGGCAAGAGACTCGCTAGAGCCCAGGAGTTGGAGGTTGCTGTGAGCTATAATGCCAGGGCACTCTACCCAGGGGACAAGCCTGAGGCTCTGTCTCAAAAAAAATAAAATAAAATAAATTTTAAAAAATGGTTGTGGCGTTGGCTGCATAGACCCGTGAATGCACAAAGACGAGCAAGTTGCATGACACGTGCACTGCAGCACAATAAGCTGACCCTGGTGTCTGCCCTGGAGGCTTACTGTGAGGGGACCTTGCATCTCAGCCCCTGCCTGCTCCGTGGAGCCTCCCAACCGCCAGGGACGCGCAGGCGGGGCAGAGGCAAGAGGCACTCTGGGGCTTCCCCAAGCCAGGCTTTTGCCCTCTGCTTGCCCCGTAGTCTAACCCTACCCCAGGCCCTGGCTTTATCCACGTGAAGTCGCCCGGGTGGGGCAGCCAGCCTCACGGTGGCGGTCCTCCGAGCATGCGAGTGAGAGTGCCAGTGAGTAGGGCACGCCGGGACTGGACCTTGGTCTCCATCCTGAAGGCAATGGGGAGCTACTGAGGGTCTCTGAAGCAAGAGAGGGCCATGATAAGGTTGGCGCTCCAGGGCACTGACCTGCACAGGTTAATACAGGTCTTGCAGTGCTCGAAGAAAGTGATGCTAGACCCAGACCAGGTCCGCAGGCCGGCTCCTTGCGAGCCTTCCAACAGGGGCCCTCCCAGGCTTCTCCCGTCCCCGCGGGTGGCGCTCACATCTCCACCCCGTATCGGTGCTGTTGGGATCGTTTCCTGGGTTTAGGTGTTTCTTCCAAACTGCTCAGAGATCCCGCCGCCCCTAACACAGCGTGGCACCACCACTTCGGGGCGGAGAGATGCGCCAGCCCCCCTGACAAGGTCTGTGGCTCTAGGAGGCTCCGGCTGGCTCGGAACGGGTGGCGAGGCGTGGTCTGGAAGGGCGCCCCACCCCACCCTGCTGCCCCGCGACAGGGCTCCGGAGCGCAGACCACACTTTAGCAGTCACTACCAGAAACCTGGCCGTTTGCTGGCAAGAATTACCAACGCTTACAAATGTTCACTATTGTGCTCTTCACACCACCTTTGGTTCTGTTTTTGTCTCTCACTTAGAGAGGGAGAAATTGAGACACAGAAGGGTTGGTAACCCCCTTCCCGGCGCTCCCTTCCGCCCTCCGCTCCTTTCCTCCAGACCCCAGAACCTCTAGGCCTCAACCCCCACACCTGCAGGGAGTTCACCTGCAGACTTGCACCCCAGGCCCGATGTCTGCGACTCACCTCCATTCTGCCCCTGCGTCACACCCTCAGCCAAAGTACCCACGTCTCCCCTCAGGCACGTGTGGACTGGTGAACTCTGTCCCCAGGACGTGGGCGTCTCGGAAGGCTGGTAGTATGGCTTAGGGGCAGTGTGGCAGATGAGAGGAGGCTCCCTAGCATCTTGGAGGAGATAGTCCATTGCGGGGCCTAGCGGCAGCAGGGCCTAAAAATCCCGGTCCAGCGAAACTGAGCGCGGAACAAGCCTTCCTCCACTGCGAAACGCTTGCCAGGAGCCCCAGGCGCTGGAGGGAGGCAGAGACTTTAAAGGAAGTGGCCAATTCCTGTCTTACCCAAGGACAGAGCTGGCCCAAGCTCACATGGGCGTGGCCGGTAGAGCCAAGGTTTCCTTAGGCCTGCAGGAGTCACACTCATGGTGGTAAATAGTGAAAATAGTGGCATTTCTTCTTCTTCTTTTTTTTTTTTTTTGGACGGGGCCAGGTTTGAACCCGCCACCTCTGGTATATGGTGCCGGCACCCTACTCCTTGAGCCACAGGTGCTACCCAGAAATGCTTTCTTAAAATGTTCTTGCAGGGAAGGGAGAGGAAAGTCTGTGAATTTGTAAAGAAACAATGACTGCTATTTCCACTGGTGTGGATGGCAGAAAACTCACCCCACCACCTGCTCCTATGCAGGGTAGTTTTCTCAGGGTTGGAGGGAGCTTGGCTGACAAGACTGCTGCCTAAGACAGGAAACAGGAACGGTTGTTAATTTAAAGCCTAGAAAAGACAGGTGGCCGGTTCTCAGAGGCACCAAACCCAGCCAACCCTGGGTGCTGCCTCTGAGAAGTGCCACACCCAGGATGCAGGGGATAGGGAGTGGGAGGCCCTGTCCTGAGGGGCAGAAAGCAGGTGTAGGCAGTGGGTGCAGCCGGTTTCTGCCTGCTGGAGTGCACCCAGGCACTCTTTAGCCCTGATGGGCTTTGCCATCTGATGCTAATGGGGGGCCTGCCTCCTGCTGCATTTGGCCTTCAACGGAGGAGGGCTGGTGGGCAGGCTCTTCTGGAGTCTGAGGGGGGAGGAAAGAGCAGCAGGGTCCAGAGGCCACAGGGGAAGGGCAGGCCTAGGAACAAAGTTCTTTGCCAAGACAAAGAGGGCCAGCAGTTGTCACAGCTGAATCTGGGGAAATGAAGTTTATAACAATAGACTTTAGTGTGATAATAAAGTAAACATAGTAATAAAGTTTATAAAACTGATAGGTGTTTGTGGTAGAAAATTTGAAAGCTAACATAGGAAGAAAAGAATAATTCCCCCACCCTCAGCTCACATTGTTAAGCAAATATAAATATAAAATATCAACCTATTCTTCCGGTATTTTAGGTAAGTTGAAATTAAAAATTTTATACATGTTTATAGTCTTTTTTCCATTTAATAATATCACTTAAGCATTTTCCTATGTTCTCACGAACTCTTTAAAAGCATAAATTTTATCAGCTGCTTAATCAGCATATGAATACAGTGTGTTTGCTCATTTTTCTCATTGCTGAACATTAAGTCATTTACAGTTTTTGCTGCAAAGGACACATTCATACATATATTCATTATTTTGAATTTTCTTCCTTAGAACAGTTTACAATAGTTAAACTAATGGGCCAAAGTATAAACAATTTAAAGGTGTTTAAAACTTGTCGCTGAATTACTTTCTGAAAGGGTAGTACCTGTTTTCTCTCCAAAGAGAGAGAGAAACTGCCTTTTCTCTGTACCCCCACTGAGTGCCTTTCCCCTGTGGAGTGAAGCCCA
>CAUYTI010148871.1:0-40793 GCA_963575145.1 Galago senegalensis
CCTAGGTAGAGTGCTATGGCATTACAGCTCACAGCAACCTCCAACTCCTGGGCTCAAGCAAATCTCTTGCCTCCGCCTCCCAAGTAGCTGGGACCACAGGCACCCGCCACAACGCCCGGCTGTTTTTTGGTTGCAGCCGTCATTGTTGTTTGGCGGGTCTGGGCTGGGGATTCGAACCCGCCACCTTAGGTATATGTGGCTGGTGCCTTAGCCAGTTGAGCTATAGGTGCCGAGCCGTGCTGACTTTTTAATAACCTGGCTGGTGATGGTGCTTTTTTGTTGTTTGGGAGGCTTTTCTTTTTTCCCTGAATCCGCTATTGGAAGGGATAGAATTGTCTTGGAGTAATGTTCAAGATAAAGTTTGAGATCTCATGTGGCTCATGCAGCTATTTCACCTTTTTTCCATCAAACAGCAACAGAGCTTCAGTAAGAGTTTTCTAGTTTTTCTCAAGTTTCATTCTGGAGGATCTGAAAAAGAAACAGGAACATCTGAGCTGTAATGGGTTATAATTCTCAAGGTTGGAAAATGAGTGCTAGCATGATCCCCATAGCATCATTCTTTTTGAGGAAATAGCAGCCTATTTTACTTAACCTGTTAGTAGAACTATCTACCCTACTCAGCTTATTCTTATTTTGGAGATACAGTATGATATTATGAAAATAATTTGTTATATTTGTAATTAGTGTTTTTTCCTTATACATGGAGCAATAATATTAGTTCCTATGAGAAAAAGGGCTGCAGACTTGTGCCTTGTCAGCTGTTAGGCTATGAAGTCAGCCGTGCTTTCTCCTATGGGTAACAGCCAGTGCTATCTCAGCTCTCTGCTTGTTAATAGCTCAAGATATAAAAAGCAAAAATGTCTGTAGCAGATGTCTCTTTTCCTCCGTGGAAAAATAAATGAGCTAAAACTTTGGGTTTTTTTTAGAATGTTGCTTTATGGTCACTTGAATGGAATGAATATATTCCTTATGTTGGACATTAAAATATTTCTATTTTACATGGAAGCACACAGCACAAAGCTTAAAATCAGAGGCCAGACTGAGACAGATTGGCATTCAAACCCAGGCTTTGTCACTTACTAGCTTTCTCTTGTTTAGAGTTTTTAATCTTTCTAAGCCACCTTATTTATAAATTTGGCATGTCTTAGGATTGTTCTGGAGATCAGTTGAGGAAATGTTGTATTCCATTGAGCCTATTTAAGAGTTTTGTCCCCTGCACAGTTTAGTACATGTTATCTTTCTAACTTAATTTTATTTTTCTCCCATCTTCCTTTCCATCTTGATTCTTAATTTTTTTTATGAATTTTGTCTGGCCTCATTGATATAAGGATTAAAAATACAGAAAGTAAGTTCATTCCTTTAGAGCTGTGTATGCCTCTCAGTATTATTTGGAGATTGTTATATTAATAATAACTTATATTTACAAGTTAAGGTCATATTAAATAGTTCTTAAAGATTGCTTTGGTGAGCAAGAGAAAATATGCTTCTGGCCAATAGTTTGCTGATCTCTCAATGACCACTTTTTTATTTTAAAGTATAATACAACTAAAAAATACCAGCTGATTGGTTGGAAAGTTCAGATTCCTGCCAAGGCCACTGGTCAAATTCTCCACCTGCCTGGACACCATTCTCTTAGGAAAGAGTATCAGTGGCATGCCAGAGAATATGTAATTGATTTTTCCAGTTCAATAAATCGAAATAGTGTGGTTTGTGTATCAGATGAGATTTTTCTTGAAGGGACCAGTAATTTAAACATTGGAAATTTATTTTATTTACTTATAAACAAGTGGCTGGCTAATTTTTCTATTTTTTTGTAGAGATGGGGCTAAGCTATATGTTTCTCAGACTGGGCTCAAATTCTTGGTTCAAGTGACTCTCCCTCTGCAGCCTCACAAAGTGTTGAGATTACAGGCATGAGCTACAAAAACCCAATCAAGAATTTATTTTATTTTATTTCATTTTATTAACTTTTTTACTCAGCACTATACTAACAAGGAAAGAATTTATTTTAAATTGCTGAATTTACTTATGCCATTATAACACTTTGCTTTTTGTCTATCAATTTATTAAACTCTGATATGTAGTAGGGTAATTAATCTTTGAGAAATATAACTCTTATTTTCAGTGAAATCTCTTTTCTGGAAAATTAAGAAATCTTGACTGAGTTTCAGAAAGTAATGTTCTGTCTTTATTATCTAAATCTGCAACCAAGTTATTTCTAAAATTGAGTCTCTCAGCCTGATGGGAATGTAAAAAAAAAAAAAAAAAATCCATCTTCTCTCTTGGAACTTTAAGTGGTTTAAGTAAAATTTTAAGTTTATTATAAAGAAAAGGTAATTTTTACCTATTTTACAGTTAAAACAGAGAAGAAGACGGTACAATTCAGTGATGATGTTCAAGTGGAGACAATAGAACCTGAGCCAGAACCAGCCTACATTGATGAAGTGAGTGAGTTCCATGGTGATAGCGGTTGGTACTTTGTATTGAGGTTGAAATGTTTTCCTCTTTTAAAAAAATCGGTTACTTGAATTTTTTTGTTATGCAAAATTTTTTTATTTTTTTGATTACAAAATTTGAGCAATATAGACAAAGCAAAGATTGTTCTGAAACTTCCTCTGCAATCTCATTTTCACCATGTCACTATCCCATTATTTTAAATTTCTGCTTAAAATTCCTTAGAATTGATTTACTATGATTTGTTTAATTCTCTTATTGGATACTTAAGTTGTTTACAGGTTACAGTTTTTACTACTATTACAATGTTGTAGTGAAAAAATGGTATGCATTTCAAAATACAAAATTCTTTGACTTGGGAAGAGTGTTTTTATACACTTGTGTTACTTTCACTCACTAATGATTTCTTTTTCTTTCTTTCCCCCCCCCCCCCACTGTGTTGCTTTGGGTAGAGTGCTGTGGCATCACAGCTCACAGCAAGCTCCAACTCTTGGGTTTAAGCAATTCTCTTGCCTCAGTAGTCCAGGTAGCCTGGACTATAGGTGCCCGCCACAATGCCTGGCTATTTTTTGTTGCAGTTGTTATTGTTGTTTAGCTGGCCTAGGCTGAGGCAGCCTCCGTTCATGTGGCCTGTACCATAACCACTGTGCTACCAGCGCCAAGCCTAATGATTCATTTCTTAATCTATTTTCTTTCTACGCAGAGCACAGACTTTTTTTCTTTTAAATAATTGCTTTGCTTATAAATAGTAATCTTTAAATTATTTGCCCTATGTGTAATAGCATAACTACATAGAAACTGGGCACAGAGAAAGTTTTTGTAACTTTTTTAGTACTCTTTGGTTGAATAGATTTGTTATACAATGTATAGATGTATTTATGTAATGATGGTTTTATTAGTTCCCTTAGTCCTTACAACAAGAGATTTCAAAAAAGATCTAAGCCATTGGTTTCAGGTATCTTCCAGCCTTGCCCATACATAATAAACCACAAGTCTTTCTCTTTCCTTCTATGACAAACTGAAATACTGGTAGAAAGAAAATGTAAGTTAAATCCTTAGAGCCCCACTTAGAAGAACAGCTGTAACGTAGCTGGTCTCTGCCATACTGAAACAGATACTATATTCACCATGGAGTAGGACAAGTAATCCCTGAGTGTTCGTCTTAAGCGGTGCCATCTTGGGAGGGGTGTTACATCTGCCTGTGTGGTTAAACTAAAGCTACTCTAAAGCAGGGCAATAAAATAACAGCAGCAAACAGAAATAAAGAAATAAATGAAACAAATGAAATAAATATTGTGTTGTGCAGCATTAAAAAAATCAAAATAAAAATTAAATGTGAGCCAAAAAAAAAAAAGAGATACATGGTGTGAGTTTAAGTGTGGCTCTGTCTTCTCATTTAAGACAATCTCTGTTAGCAGTTCCAGAAATACATATGAAGCCCTTTCAAGGCTCTGGCTTCATGTGGTACAAAAGAGCATAAAAGCAAAATTGGAACCTCCATTTCTATGAATTACAAAAGTTCTATATCCTTTATCTAGTTAATGAAGTGAAAGTATAGTGTTGCACAAAAAAGTTGGCTGCTTTTTGTATTGACTGTTTAATTCCTGTAGGAGAAAATGGACCAGCTATTACAGATGTTGCAAAGTACGGACCCCAGTGATGATCAGCCAGATCTACCAGAGCTACTTCATCTCGAGGGTAAACTCGTTTTACCATGTACCCTGTGAATAAGGAATAATCTAGTGTTATATCATAGAAAGGTTTTTGAGGATAATATTAAAAATTCCTCACTCTTCCTTGACCAAGGCTCACTTTTATATGCAGCTTAAATCTTAGGTAGAATTTGAATTCTTATATGTTTCTATCCAAATTAAATATTTTGTTTAACATTTTTAAATTTTAGAAACTGGTGTTTAAAATTTTTGAGATCTGTACTTTAGATTGTCACCATCACACATTAAGAAGATCATTTTTGGGTTTTGTGGACTAAGGTTAACGAATGCATTTTTTATTACTTTAAATTAAAACTTTATTCCTTACATTATATGAATATCTGTCAAAGGCTTGCTTTCTTTTGTTGTGTTTTCTTATATTTAAATCTTGTCATCTTAGCAATGTGTCACCAGATGGGACCTCTCATTGATGAAAAGCTGGAAGATATTGACAGGTAAAAGAATATGGGTGTATCTGTCTTGTGTGCCTTTTTCCCTGAAGTTACCTCTATAAACCACAGAGTGGGATGTATGTGCCTTTAAAAGATACTTCAAAGGAACCAGTGCTCATTCACATGTTCTAGTAGATGTGGAGAATTAGACTCATGTGTCAGAGTGACAATTTAGCTGACTTTACTATATTCATCTTTTTTTTTTTTTTAAGTGAAAGTCTCACTTTATTGCCCTTGGTAGAGTGCAGTGGCAGGCATCACAGCTCACAGTGACCTCCAACTCCTGGGCTGAGGCGATTCTCTTGCCTCAGCCTCCCAAGTGGTTGGGACTACAGGCACCTGCCACAACACCCAGCTCTTTTTTTGTTGTTGCAGTTTGGTCGGGGCTGGGTTTGATCCCACCATCCTCGGTATATGGGGCCCGCACCCTACTCACTGAGCCACAGGCGCCTCCCTACTATATTACTCTTTTTAAAGATAAGGTTTGATTAATTTAATCTGTTAATTTGCTAAAGTGATATTACCAGAGCCCACAAATGACCTGCCAATAACTAGGGAAGCTCAGGTATAGTAAATAGGAGTTTCCCCAGCAAAGTACTTAAATCTTAAACAGTATCAGCTCCTTAGGGCAAAAGTACAGGATTTTTTTCTCATAGGCCAAACTTTTTTTAAAGATAGAGAGTCTCACTCTGTTGCTCTGGGTAGAGTGCTATGGCATCAGCCTAACTCAGTGCAAAACTGTTGGGCTCAAACGATTGTCTTGCCTCACCCTCCCGAATAGCTGGGATTATAGTCATGCATTACCCTACTACCTAATTTTTCTATTTTTTTAGTAGAGATAGGGTCTTGCTCTTGTTCAGGCTGGTCTTGAACTCCTGAGCTCAAGTGATCCTGTTCTTGGCCTCCCAAAGCACTAGGATTACAGGTGTGAGCCACCGCTCCCCACCAGGCCAAATTTTAATAATGTCTACTGGTACTACTTTTTGCTATTTCTGCTATTTTGATATGTCATTATTTAAAGCATTATATGAGTTAAGCAACAACCATGTTTCAAATTACTGTTTAATGTTTCAGAAAACACTCAGAACTCTCAGAACTTAACGTTAAAGTGATGGAGGCACTTTCATTGTACACCAAGTTGATGAATGAAGATCCAATGTATTCCATGTATGCAAAATTACAGAATCAGCAGTATTACATGCAGTCATCTGGCGTTTCTGGTTCTCAGGTAAGTTGTAAAAGTTCAAGTATATTTTAAATTCTTGAATGTGTTTGAAATTATGTGGACTAGGCTATGTTTTTGTGAAATGTGGAACTTCTAAAAATAATATTTAGAATAAAAGTTTAAAAGAATGTTCTTACTTGACAGTTATAATACACACTAATTATATCAGTACCTCTTTTAAAGAAATAATTTTAATTGTATAAGGGCAAGCAGCAGACTCAACCATCAAATTTAAAAAAAAAATAAGTACTTTGGTTCTTCCCCAGACCTTAGTCAATCAGAATCTTCAGGACTGAGGCCCATATTTTTAAAGTTATATGTAGCCATTTGGTTAAGAACCTCAGTTGTCAAATCTATGTCAAATTTCTAATTATTACTAAATTATTCTTAGTATCTACATTTTTTGTTTACATATTGAGCTGCTTATGTTAAGTGTTATCACTTAAAAAAATAATGAAGAAGGTAGAAGGAAACTCCTTGAGATGATGGATATGTTTATAGTGTAGATTGTGGCAGTAGTATCATGGGTATATACTTATCTCCCAACTCATCAAGTCGTATTTACTAAATATATACAGCCTTTTATATGTCAGTCATATCTCAATGAAGTAGTTTTTAAAAATCCAAAATATCTTAGAACTAGAAAAACTTTTAAGCACCTAGTGTTCTTCTAGACATCTTTGAAAGGAAGACTTAACTGCAGTGAAAGAAAAATGAAATGAAAAGCTGTATATGTATATATCTTAAAGAAAACAGCTGCTTTAATCTGGAATTTCCCCCCTTTACACGAGCCTGCCTATAATGCAATACAGAGTCCTTTCCCCCTTTTCACCCAACCAAACCTTTCAAGGGCACCGTTTTCACAAACTTAGCAAGTTCATGGTATAGAGTTAATAAGAAGCCAGGATGTCTATTCCCTTTTATCCATGTGGAGAGGGGACAAACTTTGTTCAGATTAATTTTTAGCATGGTTCATTTCTCCTGAAATGAAAGCCCAGCGCCCTGGAGATGAACAACTAAGTCTCAGAACCTTGGGACTAAGTGACACCCACTCAGGACTCTTGGTCACTGTTCAAGTCAAACACAAAACCTTCATGTTCACTTTGCAAAGAACAGTAAAATTTCAGTTATGAGGACTAGTGTAGCTGTATTTATAACTCTTGTTGTTCCTTGACAGATATCCTGAGATGGTCGTTGTCCTCATCTCTTGCTGGTTGTGTTACTGTCTTAACACATGGTAGTAGTCTTACCGCGTAGAGAATGGAAATTCTCTTTTCAAACACAGGAAATGGAAGAATCTAATGAATCTTATGAAAGTTAAAACATATGTCTTTCAGACTTTGGGTATTTAAGATTTTTTGGAAAAAAAATACATTGTTAAAATGCAAGAATAGGCAAACAGATCCAGCCTACTGCTTTTTTTTTCTTTTAATAAACTTTCACTGAAACGTAACTGCTCTTGTTTGTTTCTGCATCGTGACCAGCAGAGTTGAGTAGTTGTGACAGAGATCATATATGGTCCACCAAGCTTTAAAATGTTTACTTCTAGCCCCCCAAATTTTGCTGAGCCCCACTTTAGAAAGTTAGCTTATTCTAATGTTCACTAAATTGCAATTTAGGAAATGTAAGTTGTATCCATAGGTGATTGCAATCTATGGCTATAAAATGATAAATTCAAATGTATTTATTAAACATCCTTTGGGATTCCTTTTAAAATATCAACATGGAAAATATTAAATATGCTTAATGGAAAGAGAGACTATATTAGTATAAATTTTCAAAGATTCATAAATTTTTAATGCTTCTGTATGGAAATAACAATACATTTAATGTTTAACTAAAAGCATTAGTTACTTCACTAATTCATCAGTCCACTTCACTACAATGTTTTTTTAAACTGCCTGTTGACAGAAGTAAATTTTAAAGAGATTCCACAGTGGTAAGTTTTGTTCTTTTTGTAACCATATGCCCTCTATGGTATGCCTATTAAAATTTCAGAATCAAATCTGTTTTCTCATTAACTACTCTAGGTATATGCAGCGCCGCCTCAGAGTGGTGCTTACCTGGTAGCAGGAAATGCACAGATGAGCCATCTCCAGAGCTACAGTCTTCCCCCGGAGCAGCTGTCTTCTCTCAGCCAAGGAGTGGTCCCACCGTCGGCAAACCCAGCCCTTCCCAGTCAGCAGACCCAGGCTTCTTACCCAAAGTAATTTGATGATTAACTGTTGTTTGGAGGTAGTACTGTTGAAACTCTTAAAGTATCCCCAGCCATCTTAACTATGAGGATGCCTGTGGTTACAGCACCAGCTGGGGTTTCCTGACTCAGTCAACTCCTGGGTTTTGGTTTCAGTTCTGTATTTTTTTATATTACTCTAAGTTTTTATTTGAATCTATGATGCTGTTTGATAATGTCTTTAAAGCAACTTAAGTTAGGTAACTATAACTTATCATTTTCCCACGCATTTCATGTAAAATCTAAGTTCCGTTATTATTGTTTTAGAATATAATACTTCTGGGCTGTTTATTTAAGATAAATGTTTTCTTCTTTTTGTCCTATGTTGGAGTTCACCTCCTAGCTGGGTACACCATTTGAAAAGAGAAGATACGAAAAGCTGAGTGCCCCTGTGGCTCATGAGGCAGACAGCTGAATACGTGACAGCTGAGGCCCATCTGCTTCTGGCATTTACTTATCATACTCTCTATCCTGTAGATGAGTGGTTATTAATTATATACATTCTTTTGTGTTTTAGTGGGAATCTAAGTTAATGTCTTTCCCTTGAAGCAAATAAAGGGTAGATATTCTGACTAATAATAGAGGTTTCTAGGTGGCGGAGGCACACTAGCTACAAGCTTTTTTGTCAGTGGGAGGGTTACCCAAGGGGTTCTGCCCTCACTGTTCTATTATTCATTCTCAAAGAGTCATGTGTTGGGAACGCTTCAGGATTTTCAGGCAGTATTCTGTTGTCATAATCAAGTATTCTGAAGTGACCTTAAGGAGGAGGATGTTAGACCTATTATAAGCTCAAAAACTGGGGACTCTCTAGCGGGTTATATATCTTAGAAAAAAATGTGAAATGTCACTTTGTTGCAGGGGTTTTATAAAGTTGAAATCTAGTGAAAATGAATATATGGGCTCGGCGCCGATAGCTCAACCGGCTAAGGCGCCAGCCACGTACACCTAAGGTGGCGGGTTCAAATCCCCAGCCTGGACCCGCCAAACAACAATGATGGCTGCAACCAAAAAATAGCCGGGCGTTGTGGCGGGCGCCTGTGGTACCAGCTACTTGGGAGGCGGAGGCAGGAGACTCGCTTGAGCCCAGGAGTTGGAGGTTGCTGTGAGCTGTAATGCCACGGCACTTTACCCAGGGGGACAGCTTGAGGCTCTGTCTCAAAAAAAAAAAAAAAAAAATGAATATATGTATATGAAAAATAAGCCAGCAGCTATTCTGAGAGGAGTAGCATGTTGCTTTTAAAGCTAGATGCATAGTGGGTAGAGGTGGGCATTGTTGAGAGGACAACCAGTGTCCATGAGTGACGTGGAAACCCTTCCGCCATTTTACACTAAGTTTCCCCTGCTTCCCCTCTGTTTTACTCTGTTTTACTGGCTGCCCTAAATGCCTTGTTACTAGGGGTTATTTGGGACCCACTCTTAAAGGTCAGGCGGGGCCTGGGGAAATCTCCTTGTCAGTAAGATGCCCTGTTGGTCGGAGCTTTCACTGCACAGCTCTGTGGTGGGAAGCATCCTGCTGCTGTGCTCTGGGACCTGCTCTGTCTGCTTCTGCAGTCAGGATAGGAAATTGCTGGCGTGTCGCCTGACCCTACTGATAGAGTGTAGCTATTAATGTCCCCTCTCAAGGAACACATGTTCATTTCAGCAGGTGCTTTTTGAAGAGCATTTCTTTGGAATATTTAGCCCTCTCATCCTGGTACATTCCTGCTTATGTTTTAGTTCTTAGCTTAGTATCATTTTCACTAGGAGGCTCTTGCTTCCTAGTCTCAGCCTGGAGCCCCTGTGTGCCCGCTCTCAGAGGTCCCTGAGCATTCCCTGTCTCCTGTCTGGTAGTTCCCTTTTACTTCGTGTATTCAGGCTGCATTATAGTATCTTGAGAGCTGGAACTGAGTCTCTTTTATCTTTATAACCACACTGTGTAGCACAGGATTTTACACTGGACAGGAACTCAGTATGTGTTTGATAAATAAAATGTGTAGGTATTACTGATGACAGTTTCAAGTGCTGTATTAGGGCAATTTGGTATATTTTTATATTTCTTACAAAGGCTTCACAAAGGCTTTTACAAAAGCTTTGAGTCCAGTTAAAAATCTGTATAAATGTATAAGAGATAATATATATTTACAAATAGATGAAAACAAGTGTGTATGCGTTTAAATGGGGAAACAAGGAAATAAGAGGAAATTGCTGACAGTAAATTTAGGATAATAAAGTTCGAAGGGGTGAGGGTTAGAAGCCTCCTTGCTAGGATACTGCATAATTGACTCAAACTTTTTCTAGTTGCAAACCAAGGTCAGTGAGGATTTTTATTGTTGTTGGTTTTGATAGGCATGTTTTTGAGTGCTCCTTACTTCCTAGCTATAAGGCTATTACTTATTCTTTTTATATAATTTTGGTGTTTTAGATTTAACCCTTTTTCAGGCTTCTGTCCTTGGACAGTCTTAATTGGCGAAGGTGACACTGATGGAGTTTTCTAATGTTACACGTGGTGATGGTAATATTATAAGGCAATCATAAAAACATAAGGTCCCCAAAACTTATGTGCATGATTTTAGTTTGTGTATTATTTCAGTTTGCCTCTGTCACTCAGATGTTCATTGAACATTTAGTGTCTCCCCTGTGCTAGACTTGTCACATACAAGCATGGTTTAGAGTTACTTAGCTTCAAGGTAGTAGGGGCAAACCCATAAGAAATGTGTAATTTATTACAACACAATTTCCAAGGGTATACAGCTTGTGCTTGAGGATCCTCAGGATCCTTTCATTTTCAAGAAAATACACTCAGGCTGTGTTGTCCTTAGCCAAGAGACAGAGATGAAAGGAGGATGTTCCATCCTGACAAAGGTGTGGTAGTGTGGAATGATACGGTACACAGTGAATGAGCACAGGTATCAGGTATGACAGATACGGGATGTGTCGGGCATTACCAACAGTGTGCTGTTTCTAAAGGATTGACAGATGTGATGCGGGAGTAGGAAATACACTCAGAGAAGTTGACAGTGACCTGAATGAGTGGCCCTAGATATCAGGTTAAGGATAACAAGAAAGCCCATGAAAGGCTTTAAATGACAATAGGATAGACGGCTTCCTAGGAGTAAGATTAGAAACCAGGAGACCATGTATTAGGCCAAATATAATGAGAGCCTGACTAAGATACAGTAATGCTAATGGGAAAGGGTTTTTTAGGAAATACCAAATAATTTTATATCAGGTGGTGTGTTTGTGAAATAGTGTAGAACAGAGATAAGAGGAAGTAGAGAGTGAACTGTAGGATTGTGCCCCACGCCACCCTGTGGACAGTAGAACTGTGAACTGAGATGAGGTGTGAATGAGGAGTGATTACAGTAGCAACATTTACGTGGTTTAGTATGTGCTGTGTACTGTGCTGCACAGTTGCCCATTATATAGCTTGTTTTATATCAATACAAATGTAGGGGAAGTTTTCCATTTTAAGCGTCTTAGTAGTTCTTTGCATGGCTAACTTAGTGTCTTACACACAGCCAACTCTCATCTTTCAGGTTGGAGATAAAAGTGGGGCAGTAGAGACAGTGAATAAAGACAACTCTTTGGAGGATTATTTTTTCTTGTTATAAGAGCAGTGCCCAGTAGAGGGGCCTAAGATGCAGCATTGACAGCTGGTCAGCTGTAGCAAGAGGGAAAAGCAGAGTTCGTGAATGGTATAGGTACAGAAAGTTGATAAATGTGGTGGGAAAGTAAGTGCTTTTGTATATGGGGGGAAAACAGAGGTTACTAGGCTTTCTTCTCCCCTGGTGATCAGTGTCAAAGACCTGATGATTTCCGTGTTGGCAGATCCCATGGTTGACTCAGTTCTCCTCCTACTAAATTTGACAAATAGTTCGTGATTCCTTCCTCTTTCTTGAAATGCTTTCTTCACTTGGCCGTGGCTACTCTCAGCTTCTCTGTCTCCTTTGCCTAATGCCTCTTTATCCTCCTGATTTCAAGGTCTAGGGCTCGGTATGTAGACTGCCCCTTTCTTTGCTTGCAGTCACTCCCCAGGGGTCTCCTTTAGCTTCATGACTGTGAATGCCCCATACGTGCTGATAACTCCCAGTGTCTGTTTCTCTTTCTTTCTTTTGGATGTCACACTTAATAGCTGATGTCCTGTACAATATCTTTTCTTGTGTATCTCTCTTGACATGTCCAAGATCATACTTTGATCTTCCTCATCCCCCTTCTCCCCTCCCCCCCATCTACCGTAGTCAACTCTTTTTCAGCAAATGGCCATTCTACTAGGTATTCCTAACAGTTGCTTAGTTCCAAACCTCAGGTATTCTGGACTACTCTGTTTTCAAATTTTGAAGGCACTATCTTCAAAACATGTCCAGAGTCTGACCCTTTTCTTTCATCTCCAACATGACCAGCGTGGCTCTGGTGCCTGTCAGCTCTTCCCAGGGTGACTGTAACAGCCTCCAGTCTGTCCTTGCTCTTCTCCTTATCCTACAGTGAAGGTGTTGCTTCTGCTCAAAACCAACCACTTTCTTTCCTGCTCACTCACAGTATGAGCCAGAGTCCTAATCGTGGTCGTCAGGGCACCATGCATTCTCTCTCCTGCCCACCTCTAATTCTCCCACTATCTTACCTGCCAGCCCTGCTCACTGCTGCAGGCCTCGTGGCCTTCTTGCTGTTCCTTGAACACACCTGGCGTTTCTCTTCTCATCAGCTTCTCTGCCTGAAATACGCTTTTCCTCAGTAATTAATCTGGTTCACTCCCTCACTTTTTTTTCAGATCTTTTCTTAAATGTTGCCTTATCTGAGAGGCCCCCCGCGGGACCAGGGACTCTAGGTCCTCCCTCCCATGCTATAGTTTTTCATAGCCACCATCACTACTTCACACATTATATATTTATTACCCTTTTTCTCCTACCATATTGTAAGCTGCAAGACATATTTTTCTCTCTTTTTTTAGTGGTATCACGGTGCCTAAAATAAGGATGTTTGACAAATATAGATATTTAAGAAAAACTTATTAAGTGAATTGAGTGTATATGCATGAATGTTATTAAATAGCTTTCCTATTTATATGTAAATGGCTCTATCGTTCAATATTTATCTAACTGGGTATTCTCTCTCCACAGCACAATGGTCAGTTCTGTGCAAGGAAGCACATATCCCAGCCAGGCTTCAGTATACAGTCCCCCGCCAGCGGCCGCAACTGCTGATGTCACTCTGTACCAGAATGCAGGAACTGCTATGACCCAGGTGCCAAACTATAGTTTAACATCAGCAGCCCTGCCTCAGCCAGGAGGTGGTCAGCAGCCACCGCAGCCACAGCAGCCATATTCTCAGAAGGCTCTGCTATAGGACCTGGGCCTCCCTGTGCAGTATCTACGAGTGCCGCTGACAATGTTACGAGATTCATTAATACCTTATGATTTGTTTACGCTCAGCTTATAGGAATCTATCTTGGTCAACAGATTCAAATATTCAAGAAGGTAGAACTCTCTTTAATTTACAGTGACTTTTTAGAGGTTTTCCCCTCTCCTTGCCCTCCGCCCACAAGGAATGAAACTACTTACAACGTTTAATTCCTTTCATAATATGAAAGAAGTGATACAGAGATTATTTGTCTCATAAAATTACCTGGTCTGCAAAAAGTCAACCTTACACAAACTGTTGTGGCAAATGTTAATGTACATATATTGATATGTGACTTCAGTAGTGGCCATTGAATCACAGTGGTGATCATGTGAATATATTTAACACTGTGTTAAATTAATTTACATTGCTATTTTATTTTAATCATGAACAACTACCATGTTTCTTAATATTTTGTGTAAATTTAAGATAATTACACTATCCTTTTAAACTACAAGAAAACAAAGTTGGAGCCTTGTCTCCAGGAAGGCACTCTGTTGTCTGTGTTTCAGTTTCACATTAAACTGAACTTTTCTTTTACTAATTGTGAGCTAAACATATACATATATATATATATTATATATAAAATGTCTTTCTGTAGCCTCTGCATACTACTAGCTGTCATCACACCAGCGTACAGTAGCTAAAAATTTTTGGTGCAAGTGTAGCAAATGATAATGTTCCCTTTTGAACTTTGACATTTTGGCATGATATTTCAGAATATTGTGGGACCATGAGACAAAATTAGGTAGGATCACATTCTTTATATCTTATTTTTAAAGAAACGATGTGGATTTACATTTTTTTAGGCGAAGGTAGTAATTAGGTTTCTAAGCTGTATACTGTGTTTATTGGTGGCAGTGACACCAAAGATAGAGGCAATGGATAGAAATTTTTAAACTGGAAAGAAAACATGAATACACTACATTTTCAAAGTCTCTTATAATTTGTTAGGATATAAACAGAAATTGATTCATCTGTCTTATCCCATTACTAGTCTTATACATATGTCTTTAACACATTGTATCCTTTAATTCTTCATTAAAGTGGATATAAGTAGCTGTTTCAAAGTAATCTATATTCCTGCCTTTACTTAACAGTTGATGTATTTATTGTTACCTTTCAAACTGGATTTTTGGGCTGTTCTTTCCTGACTTTTAAAGTTCTGGTGGAATTATTTTGGTTTTGTACTCAGGAGTATTTTGATTGAGTGCGTTTTTTTGGATTCTTATGAAGAATGTTTTCCACTGATGTTTTAATGTTTGAAATGTTTATGATTTCCCTGATTTGCTACCCTATTATTTTAACGCTTTCGTTTAAAGAATTGAAAGATTGAGTTGAGCCCTGTATTTAATGATTTGACTTACTAGGTAACAAACTATAAAAGAAAAATTGATTAATATTTTCTAAGACTATTGTAATCAAGTAGCTTGTTTGTTTTCTTTTTGACAGATGATTCCATTTTTGGCAAATAGTCTTAATGGTGACTAATGTCACAGGCTCAGATTTATAAAGCACCGTTTCCAATTTCAGTGTTTCACTCTGGTGGTATGCCTTCCAGAGTGTGCTGCCTTGAAGTTGTAATTTTAAAATTGGAATTCAAATCTCACATTTTAAATATTTTTAATATTTTTTTTAAAATTTTAATTACTTTTGATAAGATTATAATCTTTTTCACTTTAATTTTAATATCATTTAACTGATACACTTTTCCCCAAGTTACACGATTTTTTTTGTCTTTTGATAAACTCCTATTTGCCAATGACAAATGTATCATTTCCCCTTTTTAATTTTGATATCTTTCATGCTGTAAAGCCAATGACATATGCTTTTTGCCCTATAAAATAAGTCAATGATTAATTGAAAAAAACTATCCTAATAATGCATATGCTGTTTTCCTTACCTATTAGATTACTAAGCTTATAAACATTTACGTGATCTATACTTCAAACTGATGTTATTTTAGTTTATGCCTTTCACTTATTTAAGTATGAAATACCAGGTGGAGAAATTCCAATGAAAATGAAGCACTGGCTTTCTGTCAAACTAACATGACAAGGGTGGAAGGAGGAAGAGACTTGGGCTCACAGACAATTTTGTTCTGATACCTGTGTGTTTTGCACTTTCAAAAAATTTTTTTGTCAATAGCTGTCCTTATTTTGAAGTAGAATTACTTATAAAATGAACTAGCTACAATGTAAACTTCTATGAAGCAAATTTGATTTCTCAGTTTATTTCTGTTATAAAGTTTGGAGGTATGTTCCATAAAACAGAGTCATCCAAATGGAAGAAATTCAATTCAGTTATGATCTAGCTTAAGTAGCTGGCAGGTGCCTTGGCCAGCTGGATGTGGTAGGATGACGGTGCCCGAACCCTGGAGGAGCTACATATGTTTAATGTGCTTTCTGCAGTCTTCTCTGACTCTGCCCTTCCCCTTCACATTACCTGTCTCTCCTGCTCCGTGGGGGCCTTTTTACGTGCCTGGAGAATCACTTATTCGTAGTAAATACCTCTAGACCTTTGTTTCTGTACCTCTTCAATTTTCTCTTTAAAATGCTTAACAGACCAGCACCATCATTCTTTTCTAGTAGATACAGCTTTCATATATGACATATGTATGGATAATTCAGCTTACAAATGTCTTTCATTCTAAGCTTCAAGTTTATTTGGGACAAATTAGTGCCCTATATGATAAACGATGCAACTAAAAATGTTACAGAAATTATTTTCCAAAGTGAGGTTTATTAGTATAATTGCTCAAATTTTCATTTGTTTAATATACATTAAAATCACTGTCTTTTTCTCATCTATTTCCTTGGTTTACTTACTATTGTACTAGTGCTCATAGCTTGCTTCCTGTTATATCACTTTTAAAACACTTAATAACAAAACAGTGTAAATTTTTCACTCTTGTATCATTTTCCAGGGTTTTTTTCCTTTTGGTTTTTGTTCTTTAGGATGATTGTTTATACCACTTAGATAAAATAAATGGAAGAAACATACCTAAATATTTTCTTAAAGGCCGTATATATTCAGTTATCTTTTGTTTTAGAATCACGATTCAGTTAAGCGTTTTTGTCAAGTACTTAAATTGTTTTCTGTGTTATTTATAATGACTTGCCTATCTGGTTTTCAAGAGAAGCTGTCTCAGTTTTGTTTATTTTTGTTTAGCATGTACTTCTTTGAAATTTCTATACTTTATGGTCTATTTTTGTGAAGTGTTCTTAGTTTCAAAAATATTTTTTCCTTATGACATTGTAGTCTCAATATTTAAAATCCTAGATTACCCTGATGAACAGAATTTAGTATTTGATTGGTGCTAACTTGTGGTTACACTGTACTGTACTGATTTTCCAACTCCTTAGCTTCTGCTGCCCAACTCCCCACTGCCACCATTGTTAGTTCCCTGCTTCTTTTAGTCTCATGACATTTCTGATAGTAAATTATTAAAAGTCAGTAAATCCCTGGATAAAAGCAAAAGAAATTGATTTTAAAGAGCTTTGGTGGTCAGAGTCTTAAAAAGAAATAGTTCTGCACATTTTATAGAAGTATCCATTGTTTTTGATCAGATAGCCTGATGAGTAACAAATTTTTTTGATATGTTGCCTTAAAATATGTATGTATGTTTACAAATTGTACAACTTCTGTGCTAATGCATGTCTTATATTTTGAATCACACCAAAAATAGATATCTTAGAAGGAGTAGAGAAAAAGGTATTAATAGAAATTTTAATATTTTCTGTCTATATCTCAGTGGTTTGTTTTGCCTGTGCCCTAGGATGTATGTACCCAATTTGAAGACCACTCGGTTTAGACTAGACTGAAGGGGTATCTAACATGGCCTGGGACTTGTGCAAATTATTTGTGGTCTGTTTTGCTTATCTCTAGTGTCGGATATCACAAAAAGTATGCACAGATCTTTCGCTCATCAGCTTTTGTTAGTGTTTGTGTAATTAATGTGTGGTCATGTTCTTCCAGTGTATAGCAGAAGAGAAAAAAGGTTACACACCCCTGGATCAGAAGTTAAGATTAAACAGCTGAGGGAAGTAGGAATTATAATACTAAATTGGCCCCTTGAAGTATCTGGTACTGTAAGTAGCACTTTTACCAATGACTTTTGTGTTGAGAAGTTTCAGACTTACAGAAAGATTGAAAGAGCAATACATTGAACACCCAGATACTATTCATCTAGATTTGTGAGTCATTAACAATTTGCCATGTTTGCTTTACCTTACCTCCTTGTGAATGTTTATATATACATGTGTGTTATGTATATAGGAGTGTCCATATGTGTACACACAGGCACTCTTATATAAACATACAGATTACAGACATTGTAAACTGTACTCCTAAGTACTTCTTTGTACACCTTGTAAGGATAAGGACAGTTTTCTCTATAATCTAAACCATTATCATCACATCTAAGTAACAAAAATTCTGCAATATATTGTTCTTGAATGTTCCCTAAACTGTCTTTTATAGATGTATATATTTTTTGAAATCCAAAGCTATTCCACAAATATATACCACATTTTTTGTCAATTTATTCTCTATGAGCCTGGGTTAATCGTCTCTTCCTCTATGACATTGACTCCTTAAAGATCAGTGCCAATTGTCTTATGGAATGTACCACATTCTGGATTTATCTCTTTGTTTGTTTATGACATTAATTTGATACTTTTTATTAAGGGTCAAAAGATGGTGACTCTCTGTCATTACTTGCTCCTAAAAGAATTAGAGTCAGAAGCATATGACTTCTGGTTAGAAGTGTTGAAACTAAATGTTTCAGTATTATATTGGAAGCACATGAATGAGTATTGTTAACCTTAGAGTGTAGTTACTCATATAATAGACTGTCCTCAGGGCTTGATGCTACTGTAATTCAGTAGTTTTGTGTTCATTTTAAATTGTGTTTAGAGTAACTGAAGCAAATAGCATCCCCCTACACTTCCCCATTCAAACTAAAATCATCTTTTCTCAGTTTGTTCACCTACCTGATTCAGTTTGGGTAGCTTTTAATAATTTTAGAAGTGTCATCAGCAATTATAGGGCTATATATGGTTTAAAGGACTACTTACTATCTTATAGTCATACCTCTGTTTAGATACTGAAATCACCGAAGGGGAGAAGTCCTTTCTTTTTAAAAGTGCTGATCCTGACTTCTTTTTCTTAAGTTGGAAAGGAAACTTTCCATTATTGGAAGCAGGGTGAATAGAATATTTAACTACGGTCATCTTAGAAACAAACAAGTTATAGTAATGTATACTATCAAGTTATTAAATAGCTAGTTTAGGACCTAAGGCATTTTCAGTTGGTTAATGGCTTTTTTAAAAAGTGGAATAAATGTGTATAATTTCGTTGTTCTGTGTCAGGGTATTTGAGTTTTCTTAACTGCAGTACTGTTAACATACCTTGTTACTTTTTAAAAGACATCTGGTCTATAAACAGTTAAGAATGTTTTTGTTAAATTAATTACATGCAGTATTGTCTGTTGGCCAGATAAGATGTCAAACAGGACAATGTATGTAAAACATTCATGTGATACAGTTTTTTTCCTAAAAAAAAACACAGAAGGAAATATATCTGTTTACTATTTTGGAATTTGTTTCTCCAAAACAGCTTGGAAGGGTTCAATGTAAGTAATTCTATAATTTAAAAATGCAATGATAACAGTCTATTGGAGTTGCTAAAAATGCAGTTGTAATCAAAAATATAGTTAAATTCACTTACTATTTATATCAAGTTCATGTCTATAAAATGGCATATGATAAAATGATATCATTAATTTGCTTTGTATATGTATCATAGTTTGTGACAACATGGATGTTTCTTTTAAACTAAGTACTGGATGGTGGTGATGGTGTTTGGGGTTGAAGATAAGAATAAGAACTAAAGTTGTAGGAATTTATTGGTCTGTTCTGCTATTAAGTGGAAATTTCTGTTCATATCCCTAGGAATTCAGAGGACTAGATTTTAACTCAGAGGTATCTTTTGTCAAAAGAATTATCTTGGTAGGTATGTGATCTTGTGCAGTTCCGTGATTCTCTGTGGACCATCTAGTACTCACTAATAAATTGTAGGGCTAGTCTAACTACATGATCCTTTGTAGTTTGCAGAAATTTTCTGTTCCATGTCTTCTATCTCTGTCTACCTTAGTATCCCTTCTGTTCAGCCTGTATAACTTACCTCTGACATTGAAGTTACCCACCCTCTAGCATCCTAAAAGAGGAAAGAAGGTAGACGGGACACTAGGTACTTGAAACTTGTGGACATGACTTCTAGCACACAGACATAATTTACTGTTCTTAAATTGATTTGGAGCATATTATTTCTGTTCATAAACTGGTGAGCCTTTTGCTTCTGTTGGAGTGACTCCTCTAGGATCATCTGCACTTTGGGAAGAAGTGCTTTGTTAATAGTACCTTCATTTTCATTGGTGCTGATTTGAAGAAAAAAAAAAATAGTTATGGGTCTGGGGCATATACTGTATTTGCACAGTGCTTCAAATTAAGGGTGATACATAGCACCCATTTGTTTCTAGACTACGTGAAATTAAGGGCATAGCACCCCATTTGTTTCTAGACTATATGAAATTAAGTGCTTCAAATTAAGGGTGCTACATAGAAATCCATTTGTTTCTAGATTACGTGAAATTTTACTGTTCTTAATGTTCTTGTAAGCAAAGTAGTACTCTTGGTCTTCGTGACCTGAATATAGTGAGGAAGGTAATATACCACACTTGCCATTGTTTAGGTGTTTTGTTTATTAAGTAAGAAAACTTCATTTTTGGTACTGACCCGGATTGTCTTTTTCTAGTATTCCAAATAAGGTACAAAATCAACAACAACTATTTGCATCACAAATATTTTGGCCTAGAAAAATGCCATTGTATACTGCCTAGTTACAAGTTATTAATGTTAATAAATATTAAAGTAACCATTAAATTCAAGAAAGATTAATTTATTTAAATTAACTTTTTTCTTGTGTTGTCAATTTTATGTATTCATTATGTTACATAGTTTTATAAAATAATTCCAAGAATAAAGTATATTTTTAATTTTCCTGCATGCACTTGAAAAGATTAAATACCCTGCTGGCATTTAAAATAAGCTTTCATAAACTAGTTTGTATTATTTAATGGAATCTAATGAAGTTATTAGGGTTATTTGAAATATTAAGTTAACTAAATAGTTTTTTTCATAGACTGGGAAAGACAGAAGTTTCTATTGTTTATCACTGATTGTGTTGTAGTCTTCATTTGTAAACCGGTGTCTTTTAGAATCCTTTTTTGGTCTCTTGCTAATTTTTTAAAGAGTGGTCTCAAGAGGGAATGTAGTTGTAGTTGGGTTTTACAAAAATAATTGTTACAGTAAATAGGTGTATTTATGTCCCTAATACCTTTTTCTTGCTTAAAAAAAAACAATTTGGATAAGTAATAGTTCTTAGCAAAATGCTTCAATATCAAAACATGAGGCCAGTCTCATTTCATTTGTACAGTGCCATGTATTAATTTACATGATGAGGGGACGTGTGGTCCAGTAGACTTTGTTCAGGTTAAGTATCCATTTGATGTGGAGTGACCTAGTAGCTGAAATAGAATTACATTAGGGCTACAAGTTAAATTATGTGCTTTCACTTACTCTCCATTAAACTAAGGACTAGAGTATTTCTGCGATTCTATATGTCTTTCATATATTTAAGAAAGAATAATTGGGTCTTCAGCATGGTGGGAGCAAGTTCCCTAGCCCTAACCCTTTTTATTTCATTTTAACTTTCAGCCAGGACTTGCAGATATTTAACTATGACTGACTTTATATGATGGGCAGAAAATGCCCCCACATTTTCATTTCCTGAAGGATATTTATTGAAACATGGTTTTATTTATGATTTGAGTAGGGAAAATTAAAATCAAGTAAGTGTTCATTTTACTCAATGTGTGATTTATGTATGTTACAATTCAGAATGTTGAGGGAAATTTTTTTCAAACATAATAAAAGAAGATGGAGATATTGACAGCTAAAGGAGCTGACTGTAGGTTTTTGTAATTTTGGCAAAAGTAAATATTTTGAGATTTAAAGCGCTAGTTCCCATTTTTGACCAAGCGGTAAACATACAAATTGAATAGGCTGATCTAAATGACTATGTTTAATGTCTTTTGAAAGTGATATTTCTAAGTATTCTTTTTATCTATTCATGGCTTATTGATCAAATGCTATTCAGAACCCATTTGTTTCTAGATATTTATTCCAAGATTTGGAGAAGGCAGAATCACATCCAGGAGCTTTAACTGGACAGACTTTCATCAAAGAACTGCTTCCTGAAGGGAACAAGCGAGGGGATGCTGAGGCACCGTCAGCTGTCACCACACCCAGACTGAGAGGCGTGTGTGTTCCCCAGAGAGCTGTGCCTGCGGAGGAGACAGACTGACAGAGCTGTGACCCACACAGCAGGTGGGAAAGGGGGACAAGCTGCTTCTGCTGTCCCCAGACCGCCTGCCAGTCCTCACTGGCTGAACCTTGCTGGGGTACAGAGTCATGGGGATTCATTGGGGTAGGAGCCAGTGTGCCAGAGACATGCAGTAATTGAATGCAGTTTGACTCACCTCTACATAAATACTACATTTCCCTTCTAGAAATTATATCGTCATACGTATTATGAAAAACTAAACATGTTCTAGGTGTTTTCTAGTGAATTGTTTGATATGCATGTACTGCTGAGGATTTACTTAGAGGACTGAATTTAAATTATCAGTAGGTGGTGCTGCTGAGATTGAATCTTAAAAAATCTAAAACATTTAACTGAAGATTGTCTAGCTTCAGATAGGTTGAGAAAGAACTTGTATTAAGGCAGTGAATTTCTGATTCATTGTTTCCCCATGATATCTAGAAAACACTGATTTTTAGACTTTTGGTTTACCTAAAATGTAGAATATTCTAGGTTTTGTTAATCAAAGGAACACCAATTGGCATATCTGCAGAAATTGAAAGATGGACATGTTTTGAACCTATTAGAGATAATTTCTGACATACTAAACCTGGGTTTACTGTTGCCTTTATGTCTTAATTTACTGCTAGAGACTGAAGCAATGAATTATAATGTATGTTATGATTTTCAAAATAGTTCAGTTCGAATTTTCTGGAGAATCACATGCAAGGAACTTCAGAGCTTTAGCTTTAGCAGCATTAGAAGCGACCCCCTGATGTACCATTTTCCTGTCAACCTTCAAGAAATAAAGAGCACTTTAGGTCTTTAGCAATAGAAATAGGCCCATAAAAAATCCTGAAGTCGTAAAATGTTTAACCTGGCATGGACCTGAAAGATGCTGAAGTATAATACATCAGAGGGATACTTGGTAAAATAGATTCCCAGGTCATCTGCCTAGAGAGTCTTGATTTTGTTTATCTGGGATAGGACTGAAACCCTGTAATTAATAAGTGCCCACCCTGCCCTTAATCCTCAGGTCCCTCTAGTCTGGAAAATACTGGCACCAGGTAGCCTCTTCTGAGCTGAGTCCCCTCACCTGCTTGGTCTGAGGCTTCACAAACACCCTGAAATCATAATCACCTTCTAAGGGCTTCTGCCCAACGTTTCACATGTCATTTCAGGTGCTTCAGAGACTCCTCAGAACCTTTCATGTTGCCTGTCTTATGAGTCCATGTCCTACAGGGTTAGTTTAAAACTCCCCAGTTGAGATTTCAAGGCTTCCCCTAGTCTTCCCCCACCCTACCAATGGAGCCAGGAGCTGTGAGGATTTACAGATTATATGCCTGAACATATGAAAAACGAAAACCAAAGGAGCCTATATGGTTCCTGTTAAGCCTCGGAGATCTGGCGATTAAGTTTGTGAACTTAACCACCATGTGCAGAATTGATGAAAACATTAGTTGAATTGTGTATAAAAATTGTCAGCTGACCGTGAGAAGCATAGTAGACCAAGTAAATATTGATAGAAAAACAGGAAAATCTTCACTGAAAATTTTGGCATCAGAAAGGTGTGTGCAGAAATGGGCTTCTACATCACGACAGTGCAGGACCTCACCCAGCACTGTCTGTGAGTGAAGATTAGCCAGTAAACAAGTAATGTTGGACCACCCTTCCTACTCACCTGATCTGGCCCCCAGTGACTTTTTTCTCTGCCTGAAGATAAAGGAAATTTTGAAAGAAAGACATTTTGATGATAATCAGAACATCAAGGATAATACAAGGAAAGCTCTGATGGCCATTCCAGAAAGAGTTAAAAATTGCTTTGAAGGGTAGACTAGGCACTGTTATCCGTGCACAGCTTCCCACGGGGATTCCCTCAAAGGTGTCCATAGTGATACTCAGCAGTGAGGGATGTAGTACTTCTAGGATGAGTTTACAAAATTAATTGTCTGACCTCATATATGAGTTCTTAAATACAAAGTAGAATCTATTAAGGAGATGTTCTGGGCAAGATTTCATATATTGCAGTCATTGACCTCTTCCAGAAAACAAAATAGGACAAATGACATCAGCAGTCTGACAAGGCATTTGTGTCACTTTCTTCTGTTCCTCAGGACACAGCCTTTGTAGAGCATGATTTGGGCCTGTCCTAGCCCAGCCGCAGATTGTCTTGCATTGCAGGAGCTCATCTCACACTTCACCAGAGTCTTGTCAAAACATTTGCTAGCCATTAGGCTTGGATCTGAACAGCAATTAGAGTTGTCCAGTCAACTCAAAATGTTTTAATTATAGAGACTAATAAGTTTGATATTAATCTAATAAATCAGTCTATCAACAATCTGGTATTGGCCCTGTGATATAAGTTCAAAGTCTTCTGATCATTATAAGAGAAGGGTCATATAGATTAATATGAAAGCCATAGGTCAGATCCTAAACATTAATAGATGTTAAAAATAGAAGTCATATCTGGGCTGCTACTGCTGTGGTGGTGGCTGTTTAAACCATTACATGTTATTTACTTCTATATTTATGGTGATCATTAGCTGGCTATTTACCTGAAATTGGTTTATCCATGCTTAATAGAAGAACAAAAAAACATACTCAAATGAAGCAGCCAGTTTTTCAAAGTATACATGCAGTTCTAAAATATAACCATAATTCTTTAAATGTTTGGCATTTTCATTGCTTTAATTCCCACTGTCTCATTTTGGCAATGGTAAGAAATTGGAAATGAAATTCAACAGATCTTTGAGCATTAGTGGGAGCTAACCACGAGCGAGTGGATAGGAAGGAGTTAACGTGGCAGGCCAAGCGCTGTCTTTTGAAAAGCCTGTTTACAAGGTTGGCTCTTGGCTGGCATCTGGGAACTTGGGTTTCAGGAGCGTTTCCACCATTCCCAGGACTTATAAGAGCAGCTCACTGTGCCTAAACAATTTATAGGAATGATGTGGTTTACTCTGAACACCTGCTTTCTTCTGGGAGCCTGGAAGTTTGGTGTGTTCCAGGCAGAGAATGATTACACCACCCACCCACAATAAAACCCCAGTGCTAAGTCTCTAACGCGCTTTCCTGGTTGGCAGCATGGTTGTGTGCTGTCATGACTCATTGCTGGGGGAAATCACACGTGTCCTGGGTGACAACAGGGAGAAGATCCTTGGACGTTTGTACCCATTTTCCTATGGACTTTGCCCCATGCCCCTTTTCCTTTTGCTGACTTTGCTTCGAGTTGTTTTCAGTGTAATAAGACATAGCCATGAGTAAGATGATGTGCTGCGTTCCAAGAGCACTCCTAGGAAATTACTGAAACTGGTGGTGGCCTTAGAGTCCCCCCAACACAAGATACTCTTGCGACCTTAAAGAAGGTCATGAGCAAATACAGGAAGTAAAACATACATTGGAAACCACAGCACATGGTTGGAATTTACTGTGTTCAGGCTGATAAGGAGATAAGGGCTAATTCCGCATATAACTGTAACTAGATAACAATCTTCAGTTATTTCAGTGCTTTGTAGCAGATTAATAGTATTTTCTAGTAGGACCTTGAAAAGAATCAAGCTAGACACGTGGTAAATGAAATTGATGGGAGACCATTATTTTGGATTAGGCTCCCAGCAGACAAGACCAGACCAAACCAAATCAACAAGGGAGTCACTTGTGGAAGGTAGCATGTCCTCAAACCTTGAGATGGATCAATATTTAAAAACAAGCAAAACATCTGGAGATTTACACTAACCGATTGGAAGAATTTACCTGAGTCAGCATGATAAAGAAGCCTCCTCTGTTTTAACCCTAATAAAGAAAGTTAACTTTTACATGGCCTGTCTACTATTTATTCTAATTTCTGCTTTCTTCAGCCCTTTTTGGCCTGTAAAGCCAATCTTTGCTCTTATTTGGAGCCCGGAGCTCAGTTACTCTATTTTATGGAATGGGATGCTGCCTTAACTCATGAATTGCAAATAAAAGCCAATGAGATCTTTAAACTAATTGTGTTGTAATTTTGTTTTTAACCCTAGTTTCTTAAGTGCAGATAAATATGCCTGTTTTTATTTTGGAAACTTTTTACCTAAACCTCCAGGTTGAGCACGTCTCTCCTCACCTCCCATAATGCCCTGGGCACACATCTCTATGTGCCACTGTTGAAAGTACTTAAGATTCTAATAGTCTCTCAGACTAGATTGTAAAGCCTCTGGGGGCGGAGTGTATTTTAATCATCTTTGTAGATCAGCAATAGCATGGTAGCTAGCAGAGTAGCAAGTTCATTTGGGAATTCATTCAGCCATTCATTCAACAAACATTGCTAGTCCCAATATGAGTATACAGTAGAGATCAAAATTGGTAAAAATTCCAGCCCTCAAGAAACTTACATTTCAGTTAAGGGAAGCACAATTAACACAAGTAAGGAGAAACTTGTTAGATGGTATTACGTGTTAAATATGTCAGGGAGAGGATAGGAAATTGGGAGGGGAGATAATGAAGTTTTAGGTAAGGGATCCCGCTGAGAAAATGCCATTTAAGGAAAGATCTGAAGTAAGTAGGGCAATTGGCTTTTTTGATACCTGGGGAAGAATTTTCTTGCCTGAGAGAACAAAGGCAAAGTCTGGACAAAGCCTTTATGCCTGGTATGTTTGAAGAATGTTGAGGAGGACAGTGGGAGGTAGAGTAACAGAAAATAAAGTCAGAGAGAAAGGTGTGGGGGAGAGATGGAGCCTTGGAAAGTATGGTGAAGCCTAGGGCTTTTACTCTAAATGAGATGGGAAGCCACTGGGTGGCTTTTGAGAACAGAGGAGCTGGGACTTACCTCATTAAATGTCAGACTAAATGGGCCGCATTTACGTTGTTCAGGAAGATGTATTATCTTCCAGAAGACACACAGCTCTTTAGCCTAAATTTAAAAAATATTAAAATTATCAACTCAAAAATTGTGATCAAAACAAAACCTGCACCCCTCAGTGGAGTTAGGGAGTACTGCATATAGGCAAACCACTGGTAAAATCAGACTCTGCTTGGATCAGATGAACTAGATGATTTTTTTTTTTTTTTTGTGAGAGCATGATGGGAAGGACTAAGTGATTTCAAGATGTTTTAAATTAAGGAAAAATTATAGAACTGTAAATTCCCCAAGTCCCCAACAGTGAAGATTTGGGAAGTTTGGGTTAAAGTGTCCTTCCACATTTGGGATGAATTTATGCTAAATTCATAATTCAGATTGTTGTAGACCCTTGAAAAGTCAAATTTGACCATGGTAAAGAGCAAAGTGACTTCCTTTTCCTTTAATACATCACCCCCCTCTAATTCCTAGCTCTTGTTTACATACTACCACACACAAATTGTGTAATGGTTCTGTAGGGGAGTGGAAAATCTTAATTCATTTCCTTTTTTTTTCTCTCTTAAGATCTAGGCAATTTTAGTAGCATAATTATTTTTTAAAAATAAGGGCATCGTATACATTTTAATTTCAAGAATAGAGTCACCAGTTACAAAAGGATTATAAAAATGAATATGCTGTTGTTTTTGTTCTTAGTTTCTTATTTAATAGACGAAATTATACTTTCTCCCATAATGTAAGTTTAGTATAGTCTGGACTGTGATAGCATAACCTTGGTAAAGGGGACATAGGTGGTAGCGTAATCTTAATTCACCTTTAGTGATGTATTTGGTGATACCTGGTACCTGGTTATGATGATCAGTGACTGAACTTGTAAATAATCAGTAAAGTAGGTCTCCCCCGGCGCTCTGTAGATCCGGAGAGCAGTTCCACTGCTACCGACTCCTGCCTTTGCTCATCAACACTGATCACAGGAAACAAGTCACAGATATGCCAGAACATTCCTGGCAGTTTGTACATTCTGTCTCACAGACCCTATACTGAAAACAATGAACAAACCTTGAGATTACAAATGATCTTACTAACAATTTTAGAGACTTTCAGTTTTTGGACTTCCTGCCTGCAGGAAGGAAGTGACAGTTGGAAGTGTGGGGAACAGGTGTTCCCCTGAACAGAGTGATATCTTCTGCTTACTAAAATAAAAAACACTGCATCAACACTGCACACTGGAAGTGCATTCTAACCATAAGACTCAAGTCTTTTCACCTCCGATCCAGCCTTGGAAAACCAAATCTGTTTCCCGCCAGGAAGTTGTTAAACCCAACATCGAAGAGCAAACTAAGGCACAGAATTCCTCGAGTCAGTATTGAACTTAATCCAAGTAAAGAATTCAAGTGGTTTGAAAACGTCCCCCACTATAGCCTCCCAGTTACCATCAGTGCAATTGCCTGGCAGACTCATGAGGGGATGTAAAAGGGAAAAGGAGTCAGGATTGGGAGCAAACAGGTCCCGGCAGAAAGGTAGGTGAGGTGAAGCCCTCTTTCATCTCTGTGTCCAGTCAGGGGTGTGGCATCATTTCCTCCCATGGGAGCTTACTGTTTGCATAATGACGTCCCTCATTGCCAAGCTAGCCCGTTGCTCTGTCCCTCACAAAGGGATCTTTGCTGCCTTCCAACCTGTCATGTAAAACACAGGCAAATGACACCTCAGAATGTGGTTGAGGGCTCTGAAATAATTGAGGGCTATGCCTTGGGTCATACCAGACAGTCCTCTCTCCTTTCCATTTTTTTAAGATTATTTTTTATTAAATTATAACTTTGTACATTGATGCATTTATGGAGTTCAATGTACTGCTTTGATATATACAATGTGAAATGCTTACATTGTCCTCTCCATTTGTTAATGGTTCAAAACCATAATGGAATGTGCATTTCTGAGGGCACCCAGATTAGAACAGGGAAAGCTCCCTCTTAACACGCCTCACCTATTTCCCAGGGGCAGCACTGTTAATAGTTTGACAAGTATCTTTCTGGATTGTTTAATTTACAGAATAAATCTACAACTACAGTATTTGAAAACAAAATGGGACTGTGCCATTCATATTGTTACAGGGTCTGCAACTTGCTTCTCTCTCCTGACCCCCAATTTACAGCACCATGAGCATGCCTAGAACATTTTTCAATGGAAATGTCATTGCACCATTCAGAGAAGGTTGTGGTAGGTAGCAGTGTATGGATACTGCTTCGAGTCAGAAGGATCAGTACAGGCCCAAACTCACCTCCTCTTAGAAGCCTTCTGATTCATTCTATTTAGATCTGTTTTTTTAAATCTTTGCCTCTGAATCTTCTGGTGTTTTTCAACACTAAAGAGCAAACACTACTGTTGTTCCTGAGCAGTATTTGGCCTCTGTTCAGGAACCTATTCCTCTGTCTTAGACTCAAACCCTTTTTGTTGCAAAGAACAAAGACTCCCTTTTCCAAGGATGTATGTGATCTGGAAAGTTCAACACCTGAGGTGACTTTAGACTTTGGCCTTCCTTGCTGTGCTTGTTTTTCTCTGTTGATTTGTTCCAGTTCTCTCTCTCTCTGGATCAGGTTCCTCACCCTGCTAACTCTTTTGTTCCTTCACTGGCTTCTGCAGGTGTCCTCAGGGTCGCCCATGAAGTCACCATTCATAGGGAGCACGAGAAATTGTAGCTGAAATAAATTGTATTTATTTACAAAATATTCTCTGCAAAGTTTGACAAAGAGGTGGCCAGCACATACAGAATATTTTGTAAATATTTTTTAAAATTTTGTAATGAATATGTTGTAATATTGTTCATGACTAAAGACAGGGTTAGGAGGTTAAAATAGAATTAGCATCTAGTATGATTTAAGTGGACATTTTCTTCAGGGATGATATAGACACTTGATGCCAGTGATAGGGGAGTAGAGAGAATGGACAACAGAAGAATTGACAAGGCAGGTGGGTCTCTGCCCTGTGCTTTCATCTTCCTGTGACTGCTCTCATAGTATGGAACACCTGCTAAACTTCAAACTTTGAGTTCGATTAAGGTCACCTTATACCTTGAAGAACCCCCTGACCAATTGTCTTGTGGTAGAAGGACAGAAGACGTGTGTTAATCCTCGCAGCCACCACCCGCCTCCCAGGCTGCACCCCAAAATCCAGACAAGGACTTGGGAGATAAAAGCCGAGAGAAATGCCCATCTGCATCAGGGTGACAGAAGGCGCAGGGAGGCTGTTTAATGAGGCAAGCTTATCAGAGGGACAGGACTGGTGTCAACGCCCTCCTTGTCACTCCCACTCTGTTTGTGTTATTAGGACTCAGCCCTCACACCCAACTCCTCTGTGGCTCCCACCGACCTCCCTGTCCCCAGGGTAACACCACTCTGTCCTCCTCCACCTCAGCACTAAATCTTCCCAAATGACCCGGGGACTGCTGTTCTCAGAAAACATTGCATTTCCACTGCAGCCTGCCATGTGCACAGACATCCCCCCCCCCAAATCCTCAACAGGACATTTACATGCGGACCCCAACCAGTCTAACACTGCTCTCTGCTCCCTGCTCTATCTCACGAGACTCCCATCAACCAGGTCAGGCTCCTTGCCTCTGTCAACACAGACAACCTAACACCCTGATCCATCTCACTAGTCCTTACCTTGCCCTTCCCTCCCCACAGCCCAAAGCTGAAGTTCTCTGCACGTTACCACTGCAAGGAGTTTACGCTTCTGACCTTGGTTCTCTGTTGCTCATGGCTTTGTTTCCTGCCTTGAACTGTGTTTTTTCAGGGTGGGAAGCTCTATCATTCCTTCATCCTCGCACCCTAACATCTAGAAAATGCTCATCACAGGGGCTCACATTTATATCTTTGGAGGGAATGATACTCATGGAGAATGGTGTTGCCTTTTTGAATATTTGATGTGCTTTTGGACTAGTTATAGAGAGCTCTTAATGTGTTAATCCTGATAACAGGTTTCTATTATCACTATTTTAGTTTCCTGACCAGCAACATAAAAATGACATTGATTTCTGTTATATGTTAACTAATGGGCAATGATGAATGAATATTTTAAGTATCGGGAAGAATCTTGGTTAACAAGTTAAAGTGAATCCAAACTTCTTTTTCAAGCTCATGAAAGGGAGAGGTGGACTTTCAGAGATGAAGATTCAGGATTTGAGTCTCTCTCTTTGCCCAGATTTTCTTCCATATAAAAAACTACTCTTTTAACTCTAAAATTAGATTCTTCCACCAGGCCTATTTAGCAAGAGTAGAATATTACATACATGTTTTTTGTTGTGTATGTGTGCTAAAATCAGCAGTAAACACATTTTTAAAAAGATCCCTGTTTTTAACAAATGCTCCCAGGCATGCTTTGGAGTTTATTTAATTCCTAGTAATAGATGCGCAAATACATTGAGTGATCACTTCCACAACAGCCCTGTTTCTTTAAGAGACCATGGTTGTTAAGTTGGAAGATCATTGAACCATACGAGGGTCAATAAAAGAATAAAAAGTCACTGGTTAGCGATTGGAGTACAAGGAACTTGATCCCAGTTCAGTAGCTGGGTGTCCATATGCCACCCAGAGTCAGAGAGAGAGAATAGGGCCCTCAGTTGTGTGTTTCCTCAGGATGGCTTCTGGGAGGCTGATTAAGCTGTTGGTTTTTGAGCTCCTGGAATTCGCTGCCTTCTCCGTTCCCACCCTGGTGATCATGGAGCAGTTTGCCACCGCCTATCAGGAGACAAGGACCATCTCTGAGAAAACACATTATTGGCTGATTGTTTCTTGTTCTATCGCCTATGTGGCTTTGGTGACACTAGTGATTTGGGTTCCTGTAAAAGTTCTCTTATACAAGAAACATCATCTTGTCAAAAAAATTAAAGGATGGTAAGTACAAGAATTCTTTAGCAAGGAATCTCCATGATGTGTTCGGGGATATTTTTGAATGCGATGTGTATAAGGTTGTGAGCACAGCATAAGGTGTATATAATAGGAGGTTAATGGTTGCTGTCAACACATTGATGTTATGGTATCTCTGGTAATTTTTCCACAGTCACTTTTACCGAGTGATAATAACATACTGTATGTGTTGATAAGGCTAGAGTTAGTACTATTGCAGGCTAGCCTAAGTAGAAAACATTGGCCCTAATTTCTCTGTACACCAAGCTGCACAAAGTTATTAGAATTAACTTAGACAAGTCATAATGGTGAGATTATAATATAGATTTTCACTTTTGTGTAAAACTGAAAGTAATGTCTGTTTTTAGATATTTAAGTTGCATTTTGCAGGTGTAAGGCATACTTTGGCCATCAACCAAGATTTTTTTTTAAGCAACTTTTTTTTTTTTACTTAGATTTTCAAAAATAATACCTTACTATGTTGGTAAATTCTATAATCCCTGTGGGAGGAGGAAGAACTTCAATAATAATACCGGGCCACTTGAAATAAATCAGGATTTAATGTTTATTTAACTAGCAATATAGCTAGTAACTACAGATCCACATAAAGGTGTTTAAAACAAATATTCTCCATGCTAATGTGTTTTTCCTTTTGGATCTTCAGATCCAATACTTAGCCAGTATTTCATTTGTCTTTGATAAGTTAAATCTTCTTTCTCATTGATCTTTTATTTTAAAGTGGAGCAACACAGAACACATTTGAAAAGGGAGGAGCTAGGAACTTCAGCATAAGCAATGGCAGAGATGGACAATAATAGACACAGGAGTACAGCTAATTATATTCTTCAGGAAGATGCTGGGGTGCAGAAGTGTGTAGTTGGTGAACCTCTGTTTCCTTATTGATACTGAATGTGGCCCCAAGAACCTTGCCAAGAGACTTTCAATTCCCCAAGGAAGTGCTTTTACCAGTAGGGTTTAGGGGCTCCCCAGACCTTGCCTAGAGCCTTGAGGTCACCTAAGAGGTAACTTGGAGCTGGACTGGACCCACCATCTCCCTCATTTTCCTAGGAGTTGCTTTGACTATCCATGGTAGAAGGTCCAATGACAACAGGATGAACCCAGTGGGAAGCTGGCCCAGCACAGCCCAGGAAAGGGCTCTTGGGTTTTGTTTAGTTTTCCTCATTGGCTCCTATCCCTAGGACTCTTCTGTCATCTGGGCAGCAAACCTTCCAAGGTCACTTACTGTCGTTATTATTAAGCTATAAATGCTTCTTTACAGATCATTACTGGGACTGATGTAAGATGGTACAGAAACATCTCTTTTATCTCTTTTATTTTCATGAGTTTATCATTACCATTCTCAAGTTAGTCAAGTAGTGAGTGGGACTTTGGACCTAGGTCTGTCTGACGTTGTAATGGGTACTTCCAATCACTGCCCTAAACCACCTTTTTGAAGGATGAAGGCCCAATTTTCTGGGCCATTTGAAATTTTTAAAGAGAATAGGCTTTGGTTTCTGTGGAAGTCCCCCATGCATGTGGTAAACCACTCACCTCCTGTCTGCTCAGATTTCATCTTGCACATTTGGTTTAGGTGCCCCCTCCCCCATGCTAAAGTCTCAGGATGTTACAACAATGACATTTTTCAATGATTTCATTTGGGAAATACTTTTCCAGTTTTCAGATTCTGCTTGTGGGTGTGGTTTGCCATTAGTGTTTTGCACAGTTTTAGATAGACAACAGGTTATCTACAATTTCAGTGAAACTGAAACTCTGTCCTCTTGGCTTCATTTGTAAACATTATCATCTAGTTATTGTCTACTTAGAGGAAGAAAATAGCTCCTAAAAACTATTCTAGGAACTTTACACACTTTGTGCTATTACATTAGAACTTTACAACATCCCAGTGAAATGTAGGTGTTGGCATTCTCGTTTTAAGATAAAGAAACTGAAACTCAAAGAGGTGACTAACTTTGTCAAGAGATTTAAAGCTAGTCAAGAATTGGAGCTGGGATTTGTGAACCCAGATCTGTCTGATTTCACACTGTTTCCTCTATTTCTTTTAACTGTTCCTTTATTCTTTCTAATTTCAAATGTCAAGTGTGTTTCAAGAAAAAAATGCAACTCTTTTAGTATTATTAGGGTACATTTTCCCCAAAGATGTGAATTAGCATATTTCATACGATTCCCAAAGATGTGCATTTGGGTACTACCATGTTTTCCCCAAAATAAGATACCATCTTATATTTATTTTTTCTCAAGAAGACACACTAGGGCTTATTTTCAGGGTCTTATTTTTATTAAGTATAATACAACAATCTACATTTATTCAAATACAGTTAAGTCATCTTCTGGAATCTGACAGGGGGAGCCGACCTTGTTGCATGAACTCCTTTCCCCTAGCCGTTTGCACGTGCGCAGTAGGATGCCTGTGACTGCAGTTACCACACACGCACCTGCGCAAGTGCAAATGGCTCAGAGAAAGGAGCTGTGGCAGATAAAAGGTATTCCAGTCTTCCTTACCGCTCTGCACCAAAACACGTATCTGTATAGCCATGCCCATCACTAGGTTTTATTATGGGGTAGAGCTTCGATTTAACAAATGCATAGAAATCCTGCTAAGGCTTATTTTTTTGGTAGGTCTTATTTTGGGGGAAACACGGTATAATATATGTGGTAATACATATTATAGGGTGCTATATCCTAATTGCTAAGTGAAGGTGATGCAAAGATAGTTGATACTGTAGAAAGTGGAAATTGGAAGTATGAATTATGTTTGAAGAATTAAATAGTTGTTTACATAAAATTTCATAGATCCTGATAATTTACAGATTTAATGTTGTCAAATCTGCTTGAGAGCTTCCCTGAAGGTGGGAGCTGGCATCACGAGCCCTCTAAGGCTGGTCTTCAGGAGAGAGCAAGTCATCAGCAAAGTGTGTGCCCCAGGAGTTCACCTAAGAGAGTCCAAGACCTGGATTCAAATTCTAGCTTTGACATGGGCTGGGGGACCTTGTGTGAGTTATTTAAATTGTTTGAGCCATAGTTTTTTTCATGAGCAAAACAGGGACAACTGAATTTTTTCCTTAGAGTAAAGAATGGCCAATGTGAGGATAAAACTGGTAAAATAGAAGAAACCTTTAATAAGCTTTCAGTGATAATCCTTGAATGTGGAGAATTTTATAGGTCTCTCCTATGAGTATAATGAGGGCCCCTGTAATGATATCATTATTTATGATATTTATGAAGTATTTTGCATTTACACAGTGATTTTTTTTTTTTTTTGAGACAGAGTCTCCCTCTGTCACCCTGGGTAGATGCTATAGTGTCGTAGCTCAGAACAACCTCAAACTCTTGGGCTCTAGCAATTCTCTTGACTCAGCCTCCTAGGTAGCTGGGACCACAGGCAACCACCACAACACCCAGCTAATTTTTCTATTTTTAGTAGAGATGGGATCTCACTTTTGCTCAGGCTGGTCTCGAACTCCTGAGCTCAAGCAGTCCACCTGCTTTGGCCTCACGGAGTGTTGGGATTGCAGACGTGAGATGCTGCACCTGGCTTACATGGTGGTTTTATGTTTCATTTTCTCACTAGACCTGCACACCAGCATTGTGAACTTGACCAAGTGGACATAATCCCCATTTTATATAAGGGAAGAAACAATTTCAGAGAGCTTAAAGCATACACGAATCAATGGTGGCATCTGGATGTCAATCCAGTATTGTTTTCTTTCCTCTGGTACTTGATGCTTACTCATTCTTTTATAATTATCGTTCCTTTTTAGGGACACCTGTCATACTTTATAGTAAAGGAGGTATTTGGTGGGTGGAAGAATGAAGGAAAGCTATTTATATACTCAAGAAACTGTGTACTCCAGCAAATAAGAAAGATCCTTTCTTGAAATACCTATAAATGGTGAAATCCGTGAGCTCCATGCTGCCCTGCACCCAGAGTAGGTCCCTGCAGGGGACCACCTCCTTCCTCAGGTATTACCCCTTTCCTCAGGGAGTTTGCAAACTGCCATGGAGACTGCACAGTTATTTATTCATAAAAAGCTAGAAAGTAACATAAACCATGATACCATAAATCATTGTACTTAGAGTCATCAGAATGTAATTCTGGGGAAGTGCCTGTTTCTGGTCTTTGCCAAGAGGTTACACTTCCCATCAGGCTGTAACCCTTTGAGGAAGTAAAGTTCTCCTTTCCAGGAGAAAAAGAAACAACTTGATTTTGACAGTAGAGTAGGTGTCCTTTTAGATTTCATCCTTCCCATCCCCACCCCGCCAGCCCACAATGGTGTCTCACACCCAGCAGATTTACAATACATGAGTTTATGAACTCAGGTTTATTAAGAGAATACTGTGCTCTGGAGCCATTGGAGAAAATCTCATGAAGAAAGCATCCTTTGAGCCCAGCTTGGACAGATGGGAAGGGAAGACACCCCCAAGAAGGGGCGTGAGCAAGAAAAATGAGTTAATACAGGAATAAGCATGAATTCTTTAAAGGGAGGGAGAAGACCCACTACTTTCTTGGAAGGCAGCTCGTAGAGAGAAGAGGGCTGGGCAGCACCACAGGGTGGTAAGTTAGGATAGGAGTTCTGGAGTTAGAAAGGCCTGGATTAGAACTTATCTTTCACCTCCTAGCAGTGGGTCCTTGGGCAAGTTAATTAAACCTTCAACACCAGTTTCCTCATTTGCAAAGTAGGGGTGATACTTCTCTCACAGGGTTGTTGTAGGGTTTGAGTGATGGATATAAAATGTTTTCCTATAGTTCTTGGCAGGGGGTTCGAGCTTACTAAGGTGGTGCAGAGTGGGAGTGTTACTATCTGTTGGAGAGATAAGGCCAGATTATGGGGAGCCCGAAAAGACAGGCAGGGACACTTTGACTTAATGGTTAGGTAAAGGAGAATCTTTATACTGAGCCTGGAGTTATTTTCCAAGTTACTAGCTGATCTTTTATGCCTTCTTTGTTAGAAATCTCAGGGCCAGAATGCTTGCTGCACAATGAGGAATATTTAACCCAGCATGGCTCAGCTCAGTTCTGTCTTCATGGGCCCCACTCCTAGTGGGGTCTGTTTCATTGCCAATTTATTACAGGGGCACATAGAGGTCTATTGGTAGGACCTTAGCCCTTCCTTACTTCTTTCCTTCCTTCCTTCCTCAGACAGGGTCTCATTCATCCAGGCTGGCATATTGTGGCATAATCATAGTTCACTGAAACCTCAAACTCCTGGGTTCAAGCAATCCTCTTTCCTTAGCTCCCAAGTAGCTGAGATCACAGGTGTGTTCCACCAAGCCAGACTACTAACTCACTCTTTCATTTGGAAATTACACCCTGCCCACAAGTCCTTCTTTGCAGCCACTCTGTATTATGGTTACACCCTTGCGTTAATTTCAGCATGCATAGACCCTCAAAGAAGTGTCTATGATACATATCCTATTATAAATTCCTTTACTGTGTTAACTCTAGGATTGCCATAACCAAGCACCTCAAACTAGGTGGCTTAAACAAGATAAATTTGTTAGAAATTCTCAAATGTCTGAAAGGTCTGGTGGTTAACAGTCTGAGAGCAAGGTGACACGGAGAGGGTTCCCTCTGAGAGGTGTGCGGGAGATTTTGTTCCATGCCTCTCTCCTGGTGTCCAGTGCTTTCCTGGCAATCTTTGGCATTTGTTGGCTTGTTAGACATCTCCTTGAGCTCTGCATCATCTTCACATGGTGTTCTTCTCCCTGTGTGTCCCCTCCTAGTCTTCCCATTGGCATGTCTGTTTCCAAACTTTCCCCCTTTAAAAGGACTCTGGTCATATTGGATTGGGCTCTACCCTAGCACTCCACTTTCACTTTGTGATCTAAGGTGCTGAGGATTGGGACTTAAACCTATCTTTGGGGGACACAATTCAAGCCATAGCATTCCACCCTCTGATACTCTAAAATTCATGTACTTCCTACATGCAAAAAAGATTCACTCATTCCAGCATCTCCAAAAGTCTTAATTGTTCCAGCACCAACTCTTAAGTCCAAAAATCTCCGAAATATCATCACCTCAAAGTACCCAAACTCACCATCTAAAGCACCCAAATCAATTATGTACTCAATTCAGTGGTAGCACAGAATGGACATTGCCAGGGAGACATTGGAAGGGAAAATGTATTCCTGGGCCCCAGGCAGATGCAAAACCTCACAGGGAAAGTTCCAGTCAATCTTAAGGATTGAGAATAACCCTCTGTGGCTTTATGCTCCATCCTCTGGGCCCACATTCCAAGCCCACCACGACAGCAGCTCCAGCCCCTCAGCGCTGAATGGTGGCTCTGCCCTCTGGATTTGAGGAAGGCACCTCTGGGTCTGTGGTTGCAGTGCCAGCCTCTCCAGCCTCTGAGCCAGTGTTATTCTTCCCCTTTCTTGAGGAATAACACGTATGCAGCCAAACAGCTCTATCAGCCAGTTTCCTCCCTAGAGTCCCAGAAGTCCAACAGCCTTTCTTCCTTTTATTCCATTTCTGCCACCTGCAGTCCAAGCCAGCAATGTTTCTGCTGACATGGTTTTTTTGATTCTCAAGGCACAACCTTGGTGTTCTCTTCAAAACACGCTTTCTCATTTTTTGTAGTATGAGAATTGGATAGGCTGAGAATTTTCAAAATCTTCAAGTTCTAGTTCCTTTTTGCTTAAAAATTCTTTCTTCGAGGTACCTCTTCTCTTTGCTCACATTGTACTATAGTAGCAAGGATGAAACAGACCACGCCTCCAACACTTTGCTTAAAGATGTCCACAGAGCACAGTTCAGCCAAATTTGCTGCCGTCTTGTGGAAAGGATCGCCACCTCTCTAGTTGCCAGTTTTTTTTTTTTTTTTTTTTTTTTTGACCAGGGCCAAGTTTGAACCCACCACCTCCAGTACATGGGTCTGGCGTCCTACTCCTTGAACCACAGGCACTGCCCTTCTCTCCCGTTTCCAACAGTATGTTCCTCATTTCTATCACAAGCCTCACTGGAAGCACCTTTAGCATTCCTATTTCTGGCAGTGTTCCCTTCTATCTGCTCTCTGAGATGACAGGTGCTTTCCCTCTCATCTTTTCTTTCTGAGCCTCCACCAGAAGCTCCTTGAACATCTGTGTTTCTCCTAATAGTCTCTTCAAGGCGATCCAGGCCTTTTCTGTCTTGCCTCTCAAAACTCATCCAGCCTCTTCCCCTTACTTGATTCCAAAGCCACTTCTCCATTTTGAGCTCTTTGTCCCAGTAGCATTCCACTTCCCAGTAGCAAAATCTGTGTTAATTTCCTAGAAATGCCATAACAAAGTACCACCAAGTGGATGGCTTACACAACATTAATTTGTTCTTTCTGAAGGCTAAGTCTGTTGGCAGCATTGGTTCTTTCTGAGGGATGTAAGGGAAATCTGTCCTATGACTTTTTTTTAGTATCTGGTGAATATTTGGCAATCTTTGACTTTCTTTGACTTGTGGATACATCACCCTCATTTCTGCCTTCATCACCACATTCTTCTTTCTGTGTTTCATCAAGTAGGCTTCTCTCTGTGTGAGGCTGCTGCCAAATTGCCCCATTTTTTGGTGAAAACACTAGTTGTGTTGGCTTGGGGCCCACTCTAATCTTATTTTATCATGCTTATCTATGTGAAGATGTTTCCAAATAAGATCACCTGAGGTACTGGGGGTTGGGGATTTCAATATATTCTTTTGAAAGGACACCATTCAACTTATAACATGCATTAATAAATTGTAAGCATCTCTGTGCTGTAAGACAAGTTTTTCAAGCACAGGTTAATATTATTTCTGGTTAAATAAAATGTAGACTGGGTTGGTTTTTGGTTTTTTTTTTTTCTTAGAGTCTCATTTTGTGACCTTTGGTAGAGTGCTGTGGCATCATAACTCACAGCAACCTCAAACTCTTGGGCTCAAAGAGCCTCTTGCCTTAGCCTCCTGAGTAGCTGGAGGTGCCCACCACAATGCCCAGCTATTTTTAGAGATGGGATCTCACTCTTGCTTAGCCTGATCTTTAAACTCCTGAGCTCAGGCAATCTACCTGCCTTGGCCTCCCAGAGTATGAGGATTATGGGTCTGAGTCACCATGCCTGGCCTGGGTTGGCATATTTATTTATTATCTACCCCAATTCATCCTGCTATGTGTCACATAGTCTTTCTCATCATGGAGTTCCTGAACTGAAATGAAAAACAAATTACTTTATTTCTATTAACCTCTAACTGAAAGCTAGCATTCTTTTCTAATATGGGTATTGGTAACAAACCACTATAATGTTAACAGGACTTGCAGTTTTATTACACAGAACTTTTCATGTCACATATTACAGACCTTTTCCTCTCACACAACAGTTCCTTGTAGCAAACTCATCAGTAAATATTATTCATGTTCCTCACTGCCTCGAATTTATGAATTATTACAATTTTTACTAGATCTTAAATACTACAAAGGAAATTTAAAAAGACAATATGTTCATATATTACTACATACAATAATTTGAATAACTAGGTATATAATTTTTTTTTAGAGTGTCATTTTATTTCCTGGGCTAGAATGCATTGGCATTATAATTGCTCACTGTAACCTCAAAATCCTGGGCTTAGACAATCCTCCTGCCTCAGCCTCCCAAGTAGCTGACTACAAGTGCACACCACTGTGAACAGCTAGTTTATCTTTTTTTTTTTTTTTTTGAGATAGGAGTCTTGCTATATTGCTCAGGTCAGTCTGGTCTCAAACTACTGCCCTCAAGTGATCCTCCTGCCACTTTGAGCCTCCCAAAGTGCTAAAATTACAGACATAAGCCACCATGCCCAGCCTAATTCTTTTAAAAGACTGCATACTGTGTATAATTTTTAAAGAAGACTTTGGTTAATTTCAGTATGATTCATTTATTTTGGAAGTTTATATATTTTAGTTTACTCTTTTAAAATTTTTATCCAAGAAGGGTCTGTAGGAGTCATTAAATTCTCACATGATTCATTGTACACACACACACAAAAATTCAGAAACATTATTCTAGATGTTGGAGATAAAAGTAGTGAGCAACTCAGATAAGATCCCTCCTTCCGGCTCGGCGCCTATAGCTCAACCGGCTAAGGCGCCAGCCACGTACACCTAAGGTGGTGGGTTTGAATCCCCAGCCCGAACCCGCCAAACAACAATGACGGCTGCAACCAAAAAATAGCCGGGCGTTGTGGCGGGCGCCTG
>CAUYTI010148873.1:0-37990 GCA_963575145.1 Galago senegalensis
CAAGCCCCATTCCTAGGTGTTTACCACATAGCCTTCCCGCCAGTGAAACCTACAGGACCACTCCCTGCTGCCTTCCCCCACAGGTTGCACAGCCACTGCGCTGTAAACTGAGTCACCTTAGGCAAATAATTGCTATAATAAACAGTAAGTTTCTATTACCTTGAAATACAGGTAACCAGATTGCACCAACTCTAGCCCCCGGTTAAGAGACCCCCACCCCTCACCTGTACCAATACAAATTCACCTTTACTAGTGAAATCATCAGCCACCAATGTAAATCCTCCCTTACTTCCTTCTTTACTAGTGATCTCACCAACCTCCAATCAAAAGTGTACTCGTACCCTTCTCCCCTTTTTTGTTTTCTGTACCCTATAAAAATTGCCTTCACCCCGAGTTCGGGGCTCGTCCTAGGCTTGCATGCCAGGGGAGTCCAGGCTACCTGGGGCCTGTAATAAAATCTCACCTTATGCCCTTACATAGGAGTGTGTCTCGAGTTTGTCGGTTGGGGCTACTTTGGGAGGCTTTTTCGGACCTAACATATACACCATTTATGTAATCTATTGTCATCTTCTATCTTTAATATCTTTATACTTTAGAAGTAGATTGGAATACTTAAACGTTGACTTGTCTTCTATAAATGTTTAAGGCACAGAGGTTATGCCTGTTACATCTTAATAACACCCATTCCTTCTGTAGCTTCTCAAACACCTCTTGTGAGATGAATACTATTTGAGGTATCCTAAGGCAAAGAAGAGAATCACAATGTGTCTAGACTATCAGAACTAATAAAATGCATGCATTAGCTAAACTAATGAAGAGATTAGAAGTAAATTATAGGTAGAGACTGAGGGAGACAGGATGACACATCAACCAGAGGAATAAAGGAGCTGGGCCTGGTGGCTCACGCTTGTGATCCCAGCTCTCTAGGAGGCTGAGGCAGGTGGATTGCTTGAGCTCAGCAGTTCAAGACCAGCCTGAGCAAGAGTGAGATGCTGTCTCTACAAAAATAAAAAAACTAGCTGGGTGTTGTGGTGGGTGCCTGTAGTCCCAGCTACTCAGGAGGCTGAGGCAGGAGGATCACTTGAGCCCAGGAGTTTGACATTGCTGTGAGCTATGATGATACCATGGCACTCTACTCAGGGGACAGAGTGAGAGTCTGTTTCAACAACAACAACAACAACAAAAGAATATTTCATGAAAATGTTTTGGATTCTATGAGTGAGGAGAGCATTAAGAATGATGTGAACCAGGCAGTGCCTGTGACTCAAAGGAGTAGGGTGCTGGCCCTATATGCTGGAGGTGGCGGGTTCAAGACCCAGCCCCGGCCAAAAACTGCAAAAAAAAAAAGATGTGAACCACATGAGGAGGAGAGGCACATAAGTAAGAATTAATGTGACACATTCAGGGGCACTGGAGCTACAGGCCTTCTCTCGTATGTGGCATGATAAGACAGACTCAGCTTCCGCCAATTCTTGTCTTGTTACTCCACGTTTCTTGAAATATGATCTAATGCTTAGTCCAATACATTTCTCTAGAGTACAGTGAGTTCATTTGAGTAAAAAAATTTTGGAAGAAAAAATATAGGCACAAATTTTAGAATTTTGCAAAAAACAAGAAGCAAAATTGAATGCGTAACTATAAAGTCATGACTAGCCCTAGTCCAGTGTGGACATCTTCATTTGTATTTTAGTTATTGTTACACAATTAATGGATATTTTGGATTTAGAAATTAGAAATATGGAAAAAGAGTTGTAATTTTTAAGATCATAGGGACTTAAAGTGAGTAAGCTTGTTTGGTCCGTCATCACCATTTGATAGACATTCCACATGGAGTCATGGTACATGCATTAAGTTGAACATATGAAATAGCCATAATTCAATCATTTTGACCTTTCATATAGTTGAACTTAGACTTTTTTTTTTTTTTTGGAGACAGAATATCACTCTGTCACCCTAAGTAGAGTAGTGTGGTATCACAGCTCTCAGCAAACTCAAATTCCTGGGTTCAAATGGTCCTCCTGCGTCCGCCTCTCAAGTAGTTGGAACTATAGGCACCTGCCACTACCCCTGGCTAGTTTTTCTATTATTAGAAAATGAGATGAGGTCTTGCTCTTGCTCAGAGTGGTCTTGAACTTCTGAGCTCAATCTATTCTCCTGGGCCTCCTAGAGTGCTAGGATTAAAGGTGTGAGCCCCCGCGCCAGCATTGAACTTAGACATTTTAATTAGGCATGTTTAGCTATGAAATTTATTTCATGTATGTAATTTTGCTCTGGCCCTGGTCTGCACTCTCTTCCTAGACTACAATCTCCCAAGTGTACAATATGGGAGACTAGTTATGTAAACACAGGGCTTTATTGATCTCTCCCAGGTTCAAGGTCTTGTGTGGCTATGAGCTCCCTCTCCAGGGAAATGCCTGCTCCCCCTCCTGAGTATTTTTGTACTCAGGAGGCAGGTGAACCCCTAAGACTGCCCTCCATCTGAGAGAGGACTTTACCAATATAGGCAGACACCAAGTTATTGAGGGGTAAAAATACTGACTCTGATGCTGGGGAATTGATACTCCCTTCCCCTATTTCCAAATGTACATTGTGATCCTCGGAGCCAAAGAAGCTGCTGTTTCTGAGGTGAATCTGGTAAGACAACTATGGAGCCCACAGGAAAAATAGTTTCTGGTTTCTATTTGTGGTTAAGGCAATGTCTTCAAAGAGGAGCTTGCAACTTGTCTGACCTCCTGGCTCTTGTCCGGATCACAAGTTGTGATGAGTACAACTACATCTGCATCAAACCTTGGCCGCCACTACGGGAACACTTCATTTGGCTTAGGTCAGAAGTATAAAGAAATAAAGAAGGAGAAAGAAAAAAAGAGAGATAGGCAGCATTCGAGAGAGGAAACAGTCGGTTTGAATTCTGGGTTTGTCACATCTCCCTGTGTGACGCTGGGCGAGTCTTTTGACTTCTCCGAGCCTCAGCTCCCACTGATGGAGAGGTGAGTGAGCGGAGGGGCTGCTGGCGCTGTGCGGGCTGTGCCTTGCTCAGGGCCATCACTGTCCAGACAAGAGCCTGGCAGGCAATGCTGGTCCCTCCTGAACCCATGCCTCAGCCAAGTGTCCCCTGGTCTCAGGACTGCCGCGTGCCCAAGAGCTGGATGGCCAGAGTCAAGGGTTTACCTCTCCTCTCAGATCTTCACTTTATACGTACTTTACTTTTTCCTTTCCATGAAGTATTTTATTTCAGCCATAATTTTTTTCTACTTTAGGAAGCCAATAAGAATTAATCAATCAATAATTGCATCGATGGGGGAAAAACTCATAAAAGTAGAACCATAACCGGACTTGAACTTAATAACTTTGAAATATAAAGGGGAGGCTTTATCCATGGGAATTTACAGATATTATTTGGCCACCAGACGGCTTCCATATTTCTTCATTACTGCAATACAAACATAAGAAATACGGAGAAAAAAACGCTATATAAGTGCTATAAATTTCGAGCTGAATTCCCTAGTCCACACCATGGTAGTCATCCAAGAATTTATATATATATATATAAAATAAGGCTTAATTTAGTATATAGTTTGCTTCTTCAACAAAAAATATGGAATAGCTGTTTAGAAAAAAACAAACATTTGAGCTATTTCTCCTTTTATAGATAATTATTTTTTCTTTTTACTTCATAAAGTAATTTGTAGATTTCAAAGGCTCCCTACACTCAAACATTAAATTTAGGAATGCTCTATCCACGGTGGCAGTTCTCAAAGGTCTTCCCTTATATTTTTTCAAGCAGAATGAGGGACGGTGTTTCACGAGTCCCTACTCTCTGGTTCTTCATCCTGTGTTTTCCTGTGCTGCAGAGGGTGAGGTGTCTTTTTGGTGGTGGTGGTGTTTTTTAGACATTGTCTCACTCTGTCACCCTGGGTACAGTGCTGTGGCATCATCATAGCTCACAACAATCTCAAACTCCTGAGCTCAAGCAGCAATCCTACCTCAGTCTGCTGAGTAACTAGAGCTATCAGTACCCACCACCACACCTGGCTAATTTTTCTAACTTTAGTAGAGATGGGGTTTCTCACTTGCTCAGGCTGGTCTCAAACTCCTGAGCTCAAGGGATCCACCAGCCTCAGCCTCCCAAAGAGCTGGGATTACAGGCGTGAGCCACTGCACCCGGCCAATGTGTCTTTTGGTGTTTAATTCCCACCTGAACCTTCCATATAGATTTTATAGTCTTTCTTCCTTTTTGAAAGTAAAGGTCAGTCAGTAAGTTTGTTGCAGAGGGAATGGTCTAAAAAAAAGGGCAAAAGTATTTCCTGTCTCTCCAACTTTTTGGGAACTGAAACCCATGTCACTGCTCTGAGCTAGTGGTCTGGGGAGGCCCTGGCAGGGAATGTCTCTGTTCTTTGTACCAGAGGAGACAGTTCAAGGGAATCATCTGGATGGAGGTCACAAAGTCTTTTCAGCTGACGGTGGGCTGAATCTGGGCAGAGGCCACAAGATTGTCTTGGCTCAAGATAGGATTCTGGGACCAGGAGTTTTAAAAGCTCTGTGCTTCTGCTCAGAAAGCAGGAATTTGGATTTTGAGAGCACCGTCTGCCATTTTCCTCCTCTGCTGGCAAAGTAATAAACTTCTCTCTCTTTCTCCTCAAACCACTGGTTCGTCTTTTTCAGACATGGCTTCACTGTTCTAAACCTGTCAGAATCGACCCTTCACTTACGACCTGGTCCTTCCCGTTCTGGCTCAGCCAGCGTCCAGATGTGAGGACTTGGACAAGTCTCCAGATGTCTCTGAGCCCCGGGCCCCTTCATGTATAAAGCTATTCAAGGAGATGATGCCACAGGCCTCGTCAGTCCTAAGATTTATGATCCTCTTTTCATGCGTTTAATTTTCCGTTTAGCTACTGGAACCTGATTCATTCCGGCCACCTCTACTCTCCATGATTCTCCTTCTGGCCTTTATTCTGTCATCCTGTCATCGGGCTTGTGGATCTTTGGAAACTACTTTATTCTCTTTGCTTTACTGCAACTTTGCTTGGGATGACTTGGCCTCTTCATAATCAGCATGAAAGGCCTCTTCCCTCGCAGCCACTGCCCTTGACTTCCCCATTGTCTTTGATACTGATTGTTCTGGTTTCAGTCCTCTTCAACCAAGGGCTTGTGAACATGTCCTACACTGATTCTCTCTGATTACTTTTTCAGCACAGACTTTAAACAGACATTCATGGTCATCCTGCCCCGATGGTAAGAACTTCCAGGGAAGGCAGACAGAGAGAGAAGCAAAGGCCTTTATCTTCTTAGTTCCCCTAAAAAGCTCCCAGCAGGGGCTCTGTTGCTCAGAAAGAGACCCTGACAAGGCGATGGTGCCTATCCCAGATGGAGGGGCCGGGCTCTCTTGTGCTTCTTGGTTTTATGGTTTTCACATTTGCATGACAACTTAGCCTCTCAAAACTTCATTTCTTATTTAGTAAAACATCTTTAGTGCAGCCTTTCAGAACTGTCTCTCCATTTTTCCAAATGATCAATTCCCCTAATTAGATTAATTAATCTATGGGAATGCTTAGGAAAGAGTCATATTCGCTGTGAAATGGTAGGAACAGGAAGAACTCTGAAGGCAGAAAATCATGGGTTCAAATCTTCTCTTTGCTTCTTAGGAGCTGTGTGACTTTTAATGTACTTAATTTACAGACATTTTCTTAGGCAACAGGCAATGAAACGGCGATTCATTTCCTTTTTCAGAGTTTTACCTTACTGGATCCTTACAAAAATCCTGCAGGGGAGGGATTGTTACTTTTAACCACTGAGGAAACTGAGGAAAAGAGAGACAAAGTACTTTGCAAAGATTGTAGAGCTAGAGAGAAAGAGGTTTGGGGATTGAACGCAGCGGGCGTAGCTGGTGGCTCCGGGCTGCCCTAAGTACATTCCTCTCTCTCAGCTTGTGCGGCTTATTTGCACAATATTTTGTAACATTTTCTTTGCAGAGTTGTTGAAATAAGTGATAAGGTGTACCGAACGGATCACAGTGCCTGTTCTGCGCTCAGCTCTCCACAGATGGCAAACCACATCTCCCAGGCCTTTCCCCTCATCCTTTGGGCCGCCCTCCATCGCCTTCAGTGGTTTCTTTCTTCCTCTGCTTTACCTTTGGGATTTCAAAGGGCTCGTTCCTTCCCTCCATCTTCTTTGTCTTAGCTAGCACTATGAGTTCAAATATTACTCATTTATATATTGACAACCCCCAAATTTATATCTTTAGCCCAGGCCTGTCTCCTGAACTTTGTTTTTATTTGTTTTTGTTTTTTGAGATGGAGTCTCACCGTGTCTCCTGGGTAGAGTGCTGTGGCATCATCTGAGCTCACAGCAACCTCAAACTCCGGGACTTAAGCAGAACTCCTGCCTCAGTCTCCCTGAGTATCTGGGAATACAGGTGCCCACCAGTGCACCCAGCTAATGTTTCTATTTTTAGTAAAGGTGGGATCTAGCTTTTGCTCATGCTGGTCTCAATCTCCTAACCTCAAGCAGTCTGCCTACCTCAGCCTCTCGGCATGAGCCACTGTGTCCAGCCTGTCTCCTGAATCTTGATTCATGTCTACACAATTAACTCCATCTTTTTAGTTGTTTAGTTCAAAAGTCTTGGATTTATCCTGTTATAGGTAGAATTGTGTCCTCCTAAACGTGTTGAAGTTGCAACCCTCAGTGTCTGTGAATGTCAATTTATCTGGAAATAGGGTCTTTGCAGGTGGTCAAGTAAATAGGAGGCCATGAAAGTAGGTCATAATTCAGTGTAACTGACGTCTTCACAGAGGGAAGTTTAGACACAGACAGACTTGCACAAGGGGAGACAAAGTCAACACAGGGTGAAAAAGCCAGGGATAGGCCACAGGAGGCTGGAGCCTGCCAGAAGCTGGGAGACTGGCCACAGGAAGGAACCAACAGCGATGTCAGACCTGCAGCCAGCAGGACAGTGACGTGGTGATACTTGGTGGTGTAGGTCCCTCAGTTGGTGGTGCTTCATCACCACCGACCGGAAACATGTAACCTCCATCTCTCCCTTACACTCCATGTGCAGTCCTTAGGCCACCTTGTCACTTCTTCCTCCCACACAGACACGCCAGCTTGGCTGGCCCACTGGCCTTCACCTGCACCCCCAGCCCTCACCTGATCCCCTGGCCCTCACCTGGTCACATGGCCCTTACCTGGTCCCCTGGTCTTTACCTAGCACCCTGGCTCTCACCAGGTCCCCCTGCCTTCACCTGGTCCCCCAGCCTTTACCTAGCCCCCTGGCTCTCACCTGGCCCGCCTGCCCTCACCTGGTCACTCCACCCTCACCTGGTCCCCTGGCTCTCACCTAGACCCCGCAGGTCATCCTAGTGTGTCCCCTGCTTTTACCCTGCCCTCCTTACCACCGATTTCCAGTGGAGAGGCCAGAGTGATGCTCTTAAAACAGAAATGAGTCATGTCTGCTCAGAACCACCCAGTGCTTTTCACTGGGGGTAAATTCATGCCACTCAGAGTGAAAAGCTGAAGCCCTTGCCGTAGCTGAGGACCCTCAGTCCCACCCCAAGCCCTTGTTTCTCTGAGGCTCGGCCACTCTTCCTCTTGATCACCCTGCACACACCCTCATTTGTGCTACCTGAGCACAGCAGGCAGGCCTGCTTCCACCGTGTGGCCTTCCCAAGAGCCTGCTTCATAGCTCCTGGCTCTGCTCCTGCCCTGGCAGGAACTGAGCAAGGCTGTATCTCCCACCATGGCGCCTCCTCTAAAGAGCAGCTTTTTCTGCAGGCTTCTCCCAGTCTGCCTGAGACTTGGTCAGGGCTGCAGGCTGGTCTGAGGTGCTTGGTAACAAGGTCCCGCCTTCCCTGCCTCCTATCCCAGAGATCAGCTCAGCACCGGGGGTGGGGGGGTGGGGGGGTGGGGGGGGTGGGGGGTGTGGGGGGGTGGAGGGGGGGTGGGTGGGGGTGGGGGGGGTGAAGCTCTCCCTCCCTACCAGGTGAAGGCTGGTCCGGGGGACCCTGCTGTGCTGCCAGCCTCCCATTCATCCTTTGTGGGCCTTTCCCACTTTCTTTGCATTTCCAAAATGCCCCTCCTTCCATTCCTCCCAGGCTGACTCCTTCTCATCTTTGTTCAAACAGCCCCTTCCTAGAGAGACCTCAGTGAGTTTCATTCCAGACAGCACCGCACCCCATCTGCCCTGCCCCAGTCCTTTCCCTCAGGCTCCATCCCTCCACCTGTCACTTCTGACTTGTTTTCCCTCCCTCCTTTACCATGCTGACTGCCTGCTCTCTGGCCCCCCTGTGGAATGTGGGAATCTTCATCTTGCTGTCCACTGACTGACTGTACTGAGGCCCTGGCTCATACAGTGCATGGAGGGGCTGCAGAGGCCCTGCTGCCACTGGGCACAGTCTCAGGGTCACACACTGCATTGAGGGGTTGCAGAGGCCCTGCTGCCACTGGCACAGTCTCAGGGTCACACACTGCGTTGAGGGGCTGTGGAGGCCCTGCTACCACCGGGCACAGTCTCAGATGTTTCCAGGCCATGTGGTCTCTGTGACCTGGAGTTTCGAAATTTTTAGGAAGACTGGAAGAGTTCATTGCTAGGGTTTCATCATCCAGCTATCCTCTCTAGGATGTTTCTGGGGAACACAAACTAATATTTTAATGTTAACATTTTAATACATCACGCTGCTTCTAATGATGGAATGATGAATTTGCATTCTTTATTACAGAGAGACGTTAAGCTATTTTCCCTCTCTGCTAAGGCTCTGCAGGGGAATTTACCATACCTTTTATCTCCATTTCCTCTACCACATGAAGAGAAAATGATGCTGGAGTGCAAAGTAATCTTTCTGAGTGAACCGTAAGTCACAGTCCAATATGGCAGGAGAGGGGTTGCTGCCAGTCCCATGATCAAATGAGAGCAGTTAGCTGAGACTGGCAGGCTTCTCAGCAGTGACGTCCCTGTGCCTGAACACTGTGCTTTACTAAGGGAGAGAAGGTGGGGTCCTGTTAATCCCAGCTCTCATGCTGTGAAATCTTCCAGATTTGGCTGCACCTTGATTTTGCATGAGGATACCAGTTTCTGTTTTTCTTGCTTGTTCTCACGCTCTCCTCTTCCTCACTCCTCCCTGTCTCTTTCTATCTTTAGTAAATTTCTCTGAGTGCCTAACACACCCCAGGCCTGCTGGGTGTAGGACATGATGTGTGGACAGAGCAGACCTTGTCCCTGTCTGCCTGGAGTCTCCTCTCTTCTCTCCAATTAATCCCATTCCTGATCTAAAGCTATTACTTGTTGTATTGGGTAATAAATGCTCATTCTTTGACAATCTTATTTATTTCCGGAGTATCACTTAAAATTACCAACAGTGGAACTGTAGCATAAAAACAAAATCTTTATAAAAATAACCTTCTTAAGTTTTGGGGGGTTTTTTAGGGCACTTTTTTTGGGCACTTGTAGGGCATGTATTGGTAGCTTATAAAAAATATTATTTATTCTTAGTTATTTTAAGTTCTCCAAATAAATCATATGGTGCAAACTCAGAATTATTCTTTTGGTCAAAGGCATGCTAGCAAAGCACGGTCTGAGCTGCTGGTAGCAGACGAGGTCGAGGAACGCTGAGACGAAACCCGAGTGGGGACGAGATGAAGGCGAGCCTACGGCTGCCTCTGTAACCCTGATTAGGTGGGCCCCTGAAATAACTTTAAAATGTAGACTTTAAAAGATATATCATACGATCACATAAAGGAGGTGGTTATGAATCACTGATGGTGAAAAATTCTCAAGGAGAGTTCTAAAAACTGCTTGATGTTAAGCAGATGCATTATCTTGAACCACGGGAAGTGAAAGTTTCAAGACGATAGACAAAAGAGGATGTTTTTTCTTTCATCTTGATAGTTGGGATAAAGTTTCTATCAGGAAATTCTGAGGTCAGCAATGATAAAAATAATTTTAGGTACTTTAAAAAGCTTAATTATACTGTTCTGCAGCCTGTTAATAACAGTCATCTAATTTGCCATGGATACTGACAGTGAATTCTCATTAATTATAACTTCGTTTTGCAAATATTAGAAATTTCACATATAATAATTACTTATGTACATATCTTAATGCTTATTATTATTTAAATAATTACTGGCAATTTAGCTTTATGAATCAATGCAAGTTGGAATTCATGCCTAGATGATTACTATTTAGATTTGGCAATAAACAAATATTTGAGATGAAGGGGGCTGTCTGAAAGCTATCAATTACAGTTCAGAGATTTGCTTTCTGAAATTATTGTATACAGAACAAATGGGGAGCTGTCTTTGAAAGTTAGTTCATAATTAAAATCAGTCACCAAGAAACTCAACTCTACTTCTCAAAAACTTGCTTCCTTGAATCTTGCTAATAAATAAAGAACACAGCTTAATTTATCTTAAATTCAAGTCAGGTAACAAATTAACAAATTAAATACTGGGTTTCTTAATTATTTCTTGTCAGGTGGTATCCAAACTTGCAAAATGTTTACCCACCTGGGTGAGATTTCTGCAAAATGAGAAATAAGCCCTCCATTTAATGTAATTACTAAAAAAACAGCACCTTATTTGGTTTGGTGCTTACCAGTTCATTATGTATTTTAACACCAAGGAGCTCAGCATCTTTGTTGTAAAACACGGGTGGATTTAATTTAGAAAATGTTCTTTATTTTTGGTATATTTAGGTGTCCTGAACTCGTTTGTATTCATTTCCATTCTGACATCTTTTCTTGTTTAAGAAAGATCAGAAGGTTCAAATGCTCAAATGCTCATGGCAGGTGCTGGACAGAAAGATGTCACATGTCACGCATAGGGTTGAGACTGACCAAACACACACTCCCATATTTTATGCTCAGTATACAATCACATATTTCAGTTTTAAAGATGATGACTCAGAAACTCAGACACATTACTGACTTTGGCTGATGTCATATGATAGAAAAATGGGTTAAATATGAATTTTCCAGTTAGCTAACTATAAAATCTTTAAGAGATTCCAAGCATTTCCCAGAACTGTTATGAAACATGAATGACTTTAATAATTTTAAATAATCAGGAGCAAGTTCCAAGTGATTATCAATAAACACTTTTCTCCACATTTATAACGTGTTTGGCAGTGGAACAATAAACTTAATTGGATTTTCTGCATCTTGAAAATTTTCACTCCTTGTTTTGAAGCTTAAAAGTTTATAAGCTACTGCTAAGTTTCAAAAAGAATAGATATGCGTGTGTGCATACATGTAATGATTCCTCAATATTTTAAATTTTAATTCAATTAGCTAATTGTTGGAGACAAATTCTCCCTATATGGCCCAGGCTGATGTGGAACTCCTAAATTCAAGCAATTCTGCCACCTCAGCCTCCTGAATAACTGGGATTCCAATTTTTTAAAAACTGCTAAGAATCCTTAACATAAGATCTCCCCTGTTGGTGGCACTCCGTGGTTAGGGTGCCAGCCATGTACACCATACACCGAGGCTGGTGGGTTTGAATCCGGCCCAGGCCAGCTAAAACCACAATGACAACTGTAAGTGGGGAAAAAAAATAGGAGGGGGGTGTTGTGGCGGGCGCCTGTAGTCCCAGCTACTTGGGAGGCTGAGGCAAGAGAATTGCTTGAGCCCACGAGTTTGAGGTTGCTGTGAGCTGTGACATCATGGCACTCTACCCTGGGTGACAACTTGAGACTTTGTCTCTCAAAAAAAAATAGACCTCCCCTGTGAAAGTTTTTGGTGTGCATACAGTATTGCTCACTAGAGCCATGGTGCTGTACAACAGATCTGCAGAACTTTATCACTTTGTATAACTGAAGCTTCATTAATATCTAGTGAATTGAAAAAAATTCTTTTCTTGAGACAGAGTCTAACTCTACTGCCCTGGGTAGAGTACCATGGCATCATTGTAGCTCACAGCAACCTCAAACTCCTGGGCTCAAGCGATTCTCTTGCCTCAGCCTCCCAAAATGCTGGAACTACAGGTGCCTGCCACCACGCCTGGCTAGTTTTCTTTTTTTTCAGTAGAGACAGAGTCTCTTGAAACTCCCAAGCTCAGGCAATCTACCTCCCTTGGCCTCCCAGAGTGCTGGGATTGCAGGTGTGAGCCGCCATGCCCTGCCTGAAAAACTTCTAAGGCAGCACTGATTATCTATGGGTGACATGATTGTTAGCCAACTTTTTCTATTCATTCAATTTTTTTCTATATGTTACAGATACTTTTCATCAATGAGATTTTTTTTTTTTATGCATCAAGACAAAGATGAAGCAAAACAAAGAAGAAAGGAAAGAGATCTTTGCCCACAGGTCTGCTCTGTACCTCAATGGCGGAGGCCGCTCACCCAGCCACAGTCAGTAACAAAAGAGGTGCAAAAGGCAGTCCTGAATTTGTTTGTCCTGCCTCAGGGCTGGGTTGGGTGTGGCTGGACAGGACCTAGCAGGGAAGGCAAAGCCTGGACCTCACAAGCTAAGATGATTCTGGGCAACCGGCTTCCTACAGATGCTAAAGGACAGTGCGGCTGGGAGAGATCTCAGGTGAGCTGGGGACCCTCCTCCATCCTTCTGCACTGAGAGGAAGGGGGTCCAGAGTGGACTTCTGCTACTCAGAACACCCACACCTCCAGGAAGTCTGTGAGGGCACAGCCAGGCTTGAACCAATGGATTGGAAACGGGGCAGAGCACCCGTCCCCATGCAGGGACTCCTAGGCTAAGGCACAGTTCCTGCCCACAGAGAGGTGAGTTTAAGCCTCGCAACAGACAAAACCTAGTTGTCTCAAGAGAGGCAGGGAAACAAGGCAGGCTGCCAGCTGACGCTGGGACACTGGTGAAATATTTTCAGCAGAATTGAGCCTGGGTGTGAGATTGAACCACCCAGCCACGGTGGCAGCTCTGAATAGGAAGAGCCAGACCTCTCTGTTTTGCTGACCCTCTATCCTACGGCCGCTGCAACACTCATGTCCTATCACAGGGAAATGGTTTGCAGGGGTGTCCAACCTGCAGCCTGCAGGTGGCATACCAATTTTTGGAGGACTTCTTTTGCTTATCTGTGGTGTCGGGTATGACGAAAAGTATGGAAGGACCTTTTTTAAATTGCTCATCAGCTTTTATTAGTGTTTGTGTATTTACTGCGTGGCTCAAGACAACTCCTGCTCTTCCAATGTGCCTCAGAGAACAAAATAGGCTGGTTATCCTTCCTTGATAGAGGTTTTAAACTGGTTCTCTGATTCCTCCCAGGGAGGAGTCACCAGCCGTGGCAAGGTCCACATCAGCAGTGGAAAGTGACAACTGGGCTAATGTTTCCACATCCCATGCAAAGCAAGCAGGGAAAAGGCAGATCTCATTTAAAGACGACATTTATTTTCTGAGAAGAAGAAATTTAATGGATTTTAAATTGGTTCTAGAAATTGGATATTTCCTATTAATAAAAATAACAGGAGTAAGTGACTTCACTGAGTCCTGTCTGAGCATCCCAATATCTAGGCAGCATTTCAGGAGTGCTCCGTACATAACCCAGCCTCCATAAACACCCTGAAAGTAAACACCGTAATCTCAATTTTACAGAAGGGAAAGCCGAGGTTAGAACGCAGTCTGGTTCCATGACAGGCAGGTGGCCGCCGGATCCACATCTACCCCATCCTCCTTGTCTCAAAGCCTATGCCCTCTGCGCTGCTGCTTTTAACATCTTAAATGAGGCTGCAAAGTTGAGAAGAAGCATCTATTTACGAATGTTCAGGTCACCTCTGTAACTTGCAGCTTCTGAAAAAGATGCAGAGGGCAAGTAGGGAGGGGAAGGAAATCTTTCACACAAAGATACAAAGTCCCTGCTACTTTGAGAACAGCATTTAAAAAATATCGTTCTAAAGGCTGAAGTTGCAAAGAGGAGGAAAGTGGGGGACCCGTCTTCCTGTGGCATTCTGGAGGGGCTGGAGAATCGCTGAGCTCCTCCAGCATTGATAGGTGGCTCGGGAGGTCAAAGAGCAGCCTTCAGCTGTCAAGACAAGGCTGTGGCTTTCTACCCTTGTGTCCCTGGGCACAGCGCAGTGGCAGTCAGTTTACTGGCTATTGTAGAAGGGTTCTGCGTGTTTAAAAGGTGGACTTGTTCTCATTCTCTCCGAGATTAGCTTGGTCTCAGTCCACAATGCCTTTGAATTATATTTGAAACAAGGGTTTATTTCGTTCTCTGAGCCTTTACTAATTCTTCGCCAGCACCTTACGTTTGCCCTCACGCCTTCTGGGAGATGAGCTTATTTCAGCTCTGCCTTATTCTCCTGGACCAGCTTTATCTGGAGAAGACGGAGACACCAAGTATAATCTTGAAAGGATTTTTCAGCCTCTTGCCTGCTGGACTTTTATATAAAGTGAGAAATAGGCTCCACACTAGCAGTGGCCTTCTGAGATAATCTAATAGAGAGGATCTGGGGAGAGCTTGGAGAACAACTTCATAATATTAAGTAAAGAAAAACACCGTACCTGTGGCCCTCTGCTAAGTGTGCAGAGGATGGACTCAGGTTTGGGGCGGGATTGTTTATTTTTTCTTCCCACCCATCCAATTTTGAATGACACTGTGCTCATCTTGACGTCTGTTGAAGAAATTTTGTGTAACTCCTCCCCCTGAATATCTAGCCTCAACCTTGTGAGGTCTGTGTGCCAGGACACTTCATGAGGCTGTGGCTTTGGTGTCAAAAATAACTGTGGTCTACAACTTGAACTTGAAGTTTACCTTAGAATTGAAAACAATGTAACCTGAAATTTTTTACCCTCATAGTAATTTGAAAAACAAAACCCAAAACTATAACCTTTGTTGTTACTTATGGGACTAAATAATAATAAAAAAAAGAAAACTCTGTAGCCTTTGTTACTTATGGAAAGAAAGACCCACCTGCTGGTTTACAATCAAAGCGATATATAGGCATTTAAATAAACTGATGCGAAGTCATAGCTTTTAAAAGTCACTGTTTTGTCACTGCTAATGGGATAATGGATCTAGGCAACAATCATCCATGGACAATAAGACTGAGAGAAGAGAGGATGGGACCTTTCCGGGAGATGGGTCAGACGGTAACACCTGAGCCCAGGGATCCACCTTGTGTCACGCCAGTGTGACAACCCACTGGACATACAGAAACAGCACTGCACCAGGGTCTTGGTTTCTTGCCTCTCCTTGTAAAGTTCTGAATCTCATCAGCAAATATTTGCATTAAAAAAGGGAAGGAGATTACCCTGGATTACAGGAGACTAGAAGAAAAACACTGTTTGGCTGCCCACTTAACAAACAGACTGTAAAATGACCTTCCGGAGGCAGCCAGAGAAGGTTCAACAGGGACTGAAGTTTAGCTGCTATTAGGCACTTGTTTTTTGTAAGGTAGAAGAATGGCGTGGTGGCCTTATAAAAACAAGCAAATAAACAGGTAGTAAACGTGTCCTTATCTATGACAGTTGGTATTTTGAGGTTTTAGGAGGTGAAATAATTAGCCTGAAAGCAATGCAGTAGTAAATAAATAATAAATCAATGCAAAACACCATGGAAGGAATTAATAGAACAAGATTGGCAACATGTACCCTCTGCCTTAGGGTGTGCTTGAAAATGTTCATAACATAAGCTTAAGGATTCAGAGCTTTTATGAGTTTTTCAAAGTGCCCACTCATCTAGGAAGGCCATGGGGAGAAGCAGGAAATTAAAGGATCCAGTGCAGAGAATGTGACTTCTTGCCAGTATTATTATTAGTTGTTATTTTTGAGACAGAGTCTCACTCTGTGACCCTGGGTAGAGTGCCGTGATATCATAACTCACAGCAGCCTTCAACTCTTAAGCTCAAGTGATCCTCCTGCCTCAGACTCCCGAGTAGCAGGGACTACAGGTGCCTGCCATGATGCCCAGCTAGTTTTTTCTATTTTTAGTAGAGATGGGGTCTGAAGGAAGTACACTGTCACTATTTCAAGGGCATGCATTCATTATGACCTGTTTACCTATGTAAATGAATTTATCTTCATAGTTTCCCAATTGAATTTTATAATAGTTCACTTGTATCAGAAGATTTAAAATATTTAACAGGAAACAGAGGATTTTTAAGGTTGAGGATTTGAAATTTCAAGATCTGACTGTCATCCTTTTAAGAACCATTGTTCCTATGTTCCATTGACTTAGAGACTTCAGATTGTCCAGAAAAAGACTGTAGGTCGTCTACGTTGGTACCAGACTGAACATTTTCATCAAAGGCATCTTGCTTTCCAAATACAGAGTCCTCAAACTCAACACGTCGGTGTTAACCTCTTCCATACTCCCTTTCCCTTTCTCTCCTAGAACGTTTGTATTCTAAGCGTGTGTCCCTGCGTCTGTGTTGACACTCTCACCTGTGGCAAATGTGTGTTTTGTGGTCCGTGTCATCCGCTGACAGCACTCAGCAGTGTGTAGCCTAGACAGATAGTATCCTATGGGTGAGGGAAGAAAAGAACTCCATCCACATTTCCCTATTTTGATATTAGAGCGCCTTTTTTTCCCCCTAGGTCCATTAAGGAACTTAGACAGAACTGGGGAGGGATGGCAGGGTGGAGAGAAAGACACGGGGTGGCAAAGGAAAGAACCCAGCACGGTTTTTCTTCAAACAGAATGTGTGTGAAAAAGCTCGTTCAAGTTCGAGTCATCTGACACACACAAACAAAAGTGGCTGCCACCGGACGGGTCTGGTAGCTTCCTGGAGATTGAAGTTCTGAAAGCTTTGTAAAATGATCCCTCATCTTTCTGACACCCTAAGTCCCTGTCTTACTTTGTTGGAGGATCGGCCATTTCCTGAGAGGCTGTATCCAGGTGCAACTGGAGCAAATGCCTCCGTGTCGCCACCTGAGGCAGGAGACACCTCTAATGTCTGAAACCATCTGGTCAGGAGCCCGAATCAGTCTATTTTTTCCCAAGGTACATATTGTGCCCCTTTATCTCTGGAGACCTTTTAGGACAGACCTCAAAAAGTCAGAAGGCCACTGCTTTAGTCTGAATCAATTCAATAGAAAAATTTTGGAGAAGTCAGCTTTTCTTCGGATTTCTTGGATTTACTGTCTTTTTCTTACACTGGGCACGAAACACCTCATAAACCACACCAGAAGACAGAGTCGGGCACTTAGCCTTGGCCCACATCTTTTAGAGGTCATCTTCCTAGTGTTAACCATCCAGAATTAATTACTCATAACACACAGGCCTCTTTATAAATTCTTTGTGAATACCTAAAGTGATCATTTTTCTTTGCACCTACTTATACAACAAGCATCCATTAAGTTTTAATTACCTCTTCTCACCAAACCTTTCATCTGTGCCTTCTAGCCCCTGCTAGGGGCCTTTGAAGCTAGAGACTGGGATTTAATATATACAGTGCATTGAAGGACTCACTTTGGGCCATTCAGGTTCAGAGCTTGTTGATTGAAGCTATGAGGCCAGCAAGTTCCTCAGACATGCAAAAATTCCAGTTCCCTCTGAATTCAAATGACTATATTTTCTTAGGGAATAGGGGCCAAATTTGGCCTGCAGTAGCTATAACCCTTCTAGAATGGATACTGGGTGATGAGATCAAAGTTTAAAAACAGCTTCCTTTGTTCTTCTGGGCAAATTCAGCTTTGAAATTTAACAAAAAATATTGCTGCATACATGCATTGGTTCTAAAGAATGATGAAAGAGACTAAAAGAAAGAAAGAATGAAAAGAGAGAGAAGTTTAGAAAACAAAAATGTGCAGTGAGAATCTTCTTTGTATTCAACCAGTCGTTGATTTATTTTAACATCTTACTTGTCTTACTGAAATACAGCATCATTTCGAATTTTATTTGTTTACAGTCATGGAAGGACTGGGCTCCCCATCTGTTTGAGAGAGTTCTTGTGCAAGTATTGTGGCCAAATCTAATTATTTTTCTTGCTACAGTGGTAATATGCTGTATCTTCAGAAGAAATCAATTCTAAAGTGTATTCAAAGAAACCAGCCCACAATCCATGTCCAAGAGTTCAATAAAATAAACTTCACTGTTTGGGGATACATTAAAAATCAAGAATTGGAATAAAAGGGTAGAAGTCTTATTGGAGAAGATGGAGCAATTCAATAGCAAAGAAACCCTCTCACTAATCACTCATCAGATGGATGTAGATTCATTTTTTTTAACTTTTATGTACCATTTCTTTAATTTTATTTCATTTCCTTTAGTCTATGATGTGTTGATAAGGAAATTGGTATTTGAGTACTGGCATTTGAATTTTGAGATGCTGAAAGCCTGGCAAGAGCAAAGTGTCTCTTACGTGAAGCATCACTTGAGTGTCTTATATACAGTTAGCTGCTACTGTAAGCTTTGCTTTGGAGACAGAGAGCAGGCAGCTAATTTGTGTTTTTTAAAGGTGACCGTCACTCCATACAACTGCTGGCTTGTTCTGTCACACACAAGATAGTACAATGAGCTCTCAAGCTGTACATACAGCTGGATATTGTTTGGCATCAAAATCACCTCTTTCATCCAAACCCAAATTCCTTTCCTTAATCCAGTCAGCTGGAAAGCAAACTTCCCTGGCCTGATGTACACCGCAAGCAACAGATACAACAATACCCAAACTGCCACCACCAATGGGCGGCACTGACTGTGCTTGGGTGCAGGAGACAGAGGCAACGGACACTTCAGTCACAGTTGGAAAAGCAAAGAGGTCAGGTCTGCGCACCCATCTCTCAAGTTCTTTACTCCACTATTTGCTGTTAATAAAATTCTGGAATTTGGATTCTGGCTGACATTTTCAAACTTCATTTATATGGTAAAAACAATTTGGATGCATTAAAAGTAGAGTGGGAGAGGCAATTAGAATAACTTAAAATACAGTATAAGTATTTCATTTTCAATGCCTGGCTTATGTCTAACTTATGAAGGTTAGGGCTATGTGCACAGAGAGCAGTGCTACTTCAGGATAGTTTCACCTGCTTCTGAGCCGTCTTTCTTTCTAAGCAATGATACTGCTATTGTAAAAGCAATAATCGTACGACATCTGTGGACCAGTTGGAGACCAGCATCTTTCTTCCTTCTCTAACCTGTTTCACTTCCATTGAACATGATTCTGGCTTAAAACTTAAATTTTATCTTTTCCAAACAGTATTAGTAGGTCAGCATTATAAAAGGCAAGGAAAATTTAGCCCCAGCAAACCTACAGTGGAACAACAAGCAAGATTTCTGCTCTTCCAAAACAATTGTCTGAAAGTTATAGAAACCAACCTTCTGAAATACGTCAAAGAGTAGATCTACTAGAAGCCCCTCCAGAAACGATGTGCTTTTACTGCTCAGATATCTTGAAAAAATATATATTTTTTATCACGTTTGATAACTTGAAAAATAAGTTCTCTTTGTCCACCCACATTTCTGAGTGCACTGATCCAAGGTCATTTTATTTATTTATTTATTTATTTATTTGGTTTAAATTATTTGTTTTTTAAAAATATTTTTACTTTTTTTTATTAAATGATAGCTGTGTACATTAATGCAATCATGGGGTACAGTGTGGTATTTTCATATACAATTTGAAATATTTTCATCAAGCCAAGGTCATTTTAAATGACAGAATAAAACACACCCATGTAGATAGAACAATTGCAAGTAGTTGCATTTACCACGGGCGTCTGGCTTATGTACCTGGTGCTTGTCACCTTCATTTTGCTCAGTCTCAGCCCAGAAGTGAAGACACAAGCTGAGAGCAAGCATCAGGCAGCTCCGAGCCTGCACACAGGGCTTCCAATTACTTTAGGGTAGCACGTGCCCAAGGCTAATTGCTTTCATGTATGCTTATTCTTAATTTGGGTCTCCCTGTTCCTGTGTAGCTAGCTTCATCATGCCCTCTCTGAATAGACCCTTTGCGCCCCTGGGCTAGATCGGACACCCTAAGCCATCCACTCACTGGGGTGGTATTACCATTAGCCATCTGCAGGAGTTGTCCCAGAGCCCTTTGGTCTGCAGCGGGTGTACTGCAGGACTGGGGTTGCTAGGGAGATAACGTGGAAATAATCTTCAGGGAGAAATAAAAGAAAATATGTAATGAAATTGGCACTTTTTAAAAAAGCACGTGTTCAAATAGGCTTAAAAGCATACTTATTATATTTCCGCCCTGAACAGTAGATAGTACATTCATTATGAGGAGCTGATGACTTGAAACCGAGGGCATAGTCCATACAATAACATTACATAATATTAATAGGGTTAGGAGAGTTCTCCATTGTTCTACCAGAGAATATCAACTGCCTTTATTTAAAGGCTAGTACATCCCCAGGCAAATTGAGTTTCCATGCTCAGTTGATTCAGAGCCTATTTCAAGCAAAGGCGGCCGACTATGTCAAAATATATACTGATTTTGTGATATACATAGTTTTCCAAAGGACGAAGTGAGATCACCAGTCTCAATCCATTTGTGACTTGACTTAGATTTAATGTTGCCCTCAAGAAATAGCTGCCTAGTCTATAAGAGCACTGAAATATTTTTCACCGAGCTGGGTTTCTCCTTATTCTTCAGTTTTCTGATCACGAGTCACTAAAATTTTCTTGAAAAATTAGAACCCCCCCCTATTATTGAGAGAATTCATTACATTAGTGTAAAGTGAAACAGCCTACTTAATATAATCAACGGTACTGTTTGGGGGAATTTGTTCTTTTTGACATTTCCTGAAAGAATAGCTCTCTCTACAACATTAAGGCTAAATAGATGGGAAGTGTATGAAGAACAGGAATGTACACAAATTGCATTTTAATTCCTATTTTTCTTTAAAAAGATGTCATTGATAAATTTAAATGTGGTTTAAATATACATTTTGCTTCAAATGTTTAGGAAATGATGACTAGCACAGAGAAAAATAAAGCCATTAATTTTCCATTTGCATAACTTGCCCTTGAACTTTATTTGACATTATTTCTCATTTGCTTTTGCAATATGAAGTCCAAGATTCCAGTTTAAAGAACGTAAGCATTAGTGGATCATTTTTAGGACACAAGCACTTATTTTTCTTAACATCTTTTTTATATATCAAGGTAAGTAGCATGAGGCCTACCTTGACAGCTTCCCTGAATTCCGAGTACTTCTAGTTCTGAAAGCTTTCAAGAATTTCTGTTGGAACATCTTACATGACAATGTATCCTCCACAATGTAAAATTTGGAATCTGAATTAATTTATTTTCTTTCTATTTTTTATTGCTATGTAAGTTTTCCCCCCCTCTCTCAAGTGAAAAGAGAGAAAAAATAGTAAAAAGTAGAGAGTAGGGTGCCCTTGATGCCCTAACAAAGCCAGCTGCACTTTGTTACTCTTGTGGAATCCTGGCTTCCCTCAATCCACTGACTGGACTTGAACGTCAGCGAACATTTTATTCCGTGTTTTCTTCCCCCCTGCTCCCCCCACCCCCGCCTTCTTCCTTCTCGTACTTCTTCAAATGTCACGGGCAGCTCCTGTCATGACCGGAACGGTGCCAAACGCTATTGCTACATGGCTATCAAAACAGGCTGCCCCAGCATCAGGGAGCTAGTCATTCAGTGGGAGACAGTCGGCACAGACCAGATTCCTAGAATACAAAGTCTAAGGAGAGCAATTCCTGAGAGGTTAGAGTGGGTGCCCTGGAACGTCGGATTCAGAAGAGTGGAGGGAAGGCTTCCGGGAAGGAGTGACACTGGGATTTAGTTTTTAGTTATTATTACCAAATGACAACAATAACAACTTTTTGTACATATAATACATGTAGGATCCTCTGCTTGGTTCAGAGGTTAAAACTGATAGTAATAACCTAAAGAAACCAAACAAGAAGAACACCCAAAGCTCCAATTCTTACCTTCAAGTGTCTTTATAGTTATACCTGTGCATTATAATTTTATTAATGAATTAAAACACTGCTTATCTATGTATGTTTTTTCTAAACACTTTCATATGGTTATTTCTGTCAATCTATTAATTAGCCCTGTGCACTAAGTAGCTAATTGCTCTGCATGATAGGTAGGGCCTGATTTTTCCACTGTGTGTCATGTATGTAGTCTGCTGGATTCTGCAGCTGGGCTACTGAAGGGGCGTTCACCCCGGCTCCTACTAGGTGCAATCTAGTGGACTGGTAAGTTTTCTACTAGGGATAAACTCAGGGTCGTTTGAAGAATACGGTAGGGTTGGGGCTTCCCGGCTGGAGTTCAGTTTCCAGCTCACTTCTTCCACCTGGGCACAAACTAAAGCCCATAAATTCAGGTGACTTGCTCAACTTCAGACATCTCAAGAATTCTCCAAAATTATTTAAAACCCATATCTGAGGTAGAAGAAAACAGGTATGATTTCCTCAAACCATTACTGTACTATTGGTATAGTCACACTAACCTTTGTTTGGAATGATATTAATATTCCAAACAGCTTAATTTTATGGAGTACTGGGTAGCTGGAAAAGCTAACTCTTCTTGTTTGATGACAGCCTTCTAAAAAGCAAAACAAACTGTCAAGGTGCCGTTTAATTTATCTTTGAACTTACGTTCACTCCAACTTTCCCTGCACAGGGATTTTTAATCCCCCCCTGCAGCTGCTCATCTTGGGAAAGACGGGATCAGAACACGCAGGATTCTGTGTCTATATTGAGAATAAAGGAAAACCCACCTTTACTTAGAAATTTTCTTTTTAAGGATACTGGTTACATGCAGCTTCTCTTTTCTAATAGCATAAAGTGAGAAATGAGCAAAGGACTTGAGCTCAGTGGAGCTCACTTAATGTGTTCTAACAAAGAAAGTTAAATTTTAAATGCTTCCGAGACTTCATAATATGATAGGAAAAATTATTAGGTGACAATTATGAGAAAATGGCATAATAAACCTGAAAGAAAAATATATTTTATAAGAGATCCAAGAACTCAGCATGATCTTACCTTGACTTATAATCCCAGTTGGGATTGGCAGTTTTGCACAACATTAAAACAGGGATGGTTAGTGCACTGAGCCACAAGGTTGCCTTATCCATCACTCTTCATCAAAACCCAGATTTCTAATTAACAGTACACCCTGGGACCGAAATTCAATGGTTTCCCGGAGACCAATTTTAACTTTCAGATGTTAATAAACGAGTGTCAGCATCGTTGGACAATTTAGACATGCCCGGATTCAGGATGTTCAGAGTGGTTGATCACCATTGTAAATTACAGTAGTTCACAGAGATGATAAATGTTTCCCGTCTGCTGATACACGGGCACATTTAAATTACGTCGCATTACTATTCCGTCTCTTTAAAACAAGAAGAAAATTAAGCTTTGAGTTTAATTAAACATGATTTTAAAAATTGGGTTCGAGTTTATAAAATTCGCCCTGTGATTCTTCCAAGTTCTTTCCTTGAGAAAATAGATTGCATGTTTCACTGGGATTTGACCTTAATTAATCCTGTACTTTGTGATCCACCCCCTTGCTGAAATGGTCTTATCAAAAGGAATGCAAGCTATGGGCTGTGATAACAATCGGTCATTAACTTCTGTGTGTGATGCTGGCTGTGGTCCATGGGCATGGAATTCAAAACCCATTATACGCAGTAATGTCCAGGGCTTAGCGCTCTGAGGCCGAAAGACAAAACAAGCTATGCAGAACAGCATCTTTACGAAGGCTACATGGATTTACACTGGAGCAAACGATTTGAAACACTCCCAAGGCAGCGTGGGCACTGCCATCTAGTCCTAAATCTGCCGTGTCAGATTACAGGGCAGACGGGTCATTCCAGCAGTACCAAGTGCAGTAAAAAAGCAAAACCCGTCACTTTCCAAACATCATTATTTTAGTACAAATGACTTACAAAGTTCTGTTGTCACTTAACATTAAAAAAAAAAATACTCTTTCTTTCTCCTATTTTAGATACTATCCTAGAGTGGTGGCTCTTCCTTCTGACATAACTTGACTACTTTCTAAATAAGGAAAACACTTGAATTAGTAAACATTTATTGCCTGTTGATCTAAATCATATGTGGTCCAGATAAATGTAAAGCATTTTCAGGATTGTTAATAAAGAAAACGCCTGTGTGCCTGTGACATCTGAAATCTATTATGTCATGTAGCTTTGTGTGTGGGGGGCTAGACCAGCCCTTCATGTGTTTTTAACTTTGGGAATCTGAAGAATGCCATGCTATCAGTTTCTTGCATTTGTGCAAGTTTCCAAACATTCTGTAACTCTCCTGCGTAGTGATGATCCTACATTTTATACTACCTGTTTTTAAATTCAAGATGACTTTTCTGGCCGTTGAGTACTTCTCATTCATCTAACATTTACTGAAGACCTACTGTGTGCTTCACACCCTTCTATACACTTGGAATATAGTAGTGAACTTAAACAAAAGTGCCTGTCCTGTCCTTGTGCTCACAGGAAGGCACAGATACTCACACCGTGAGAGGCGGCCATAGAACTTTTGTCAGGGTGTCCACTGAAAATCGAAGACACTTACTGAGATACGTGTTTTATTATAATAGGAATCATTGTTCTTACGTTTTAGTCACCCAATGCTATGGTCTGGGTGTTTATCTCCCCTCCAAAATTCATATTTTGAAATCCTAACCTCCCCAAGTGATGGTATCAGGATCTGCGGTGCTTGGGAGACTGCATCAGGGAAGCTGATCCCTAGTGAATGGGCTGGTGCTCTTACTGAAGAGACCTGCAAGTCCCCTCGGCCCCCCGCCCAGTGAGGACACAGTTGGAAGACCCCGTGAGGACACCAGAGAATAGGTCTGCACCAGACACTGACTCTGCCTTGAGCTTGGACTTCCCATCCTCCCGAACTGTGAGAAATAAATTTCTGTTGTTTAGAAGCCACACAGTTTTAGATTTTCTGCTAATGCAGCCCCAAAGATCAAGGTACCAAGTGCTACGGATTCTTGCCACCTTGTTTGGTCCCTTTCTTTCCAATCCACATGAGAATAACCTAGTGGACATCATCCCAGTGGCCTCCTAACTGATCCAGCACCACCAAACCCAATTTCCTGACTCCAACTCACTTTGACAATCAATTTAATTAGATAGTTAATTATTCAGTGCTAACTCTGCATGAAAGAGCTCTGAATTAACCTTCCGAAAATGCCCCTTCCATCACGGCAGCCTTTCCTTAGTGGTTCCCTGTTGCCCACGAATTCAAGCTAATTTGCTAAAACTAGGACTTAAGCCCCTTCATGATGTGAGCCCAGGTAGCTTTCCAAACACTTCTCCTTCCTTCCCGGCAGCACCTGCTGTTACTGCACCTCATGTCTCAGGCCCTCTCTGCCATGCTTCCTCTTGCCTCTCATCCCGCTGCAGACGCCCTCTGCGGCCAGGAGAGGACCTGCAGGCTTTGCACGCACTGCCCATCTGCCTGGGATGGTCTTTCAGACCTTTCCTGGCTGGTTCTCTTCTTTCAAGTGTCAGCCCCCATGTCGCTTCTTCCTACTGGGAAGGGCTCCAGGCTCACGTCCACTCACTTAGCTCCTCCCTCAGTGGAGGGAGGATGGACAAGGGCGATGGACAGGTGAGGAGAAAACCCGGAAATGTCCACAAAATCCCACATTCTGTAGATGTCTTATCTGAAAATGTTGCAAGAATCACTCCAAACTTTATGGTTATTAACGCCCTTCAACAAGAAAACTATGGCTTTGTGAGTTTCACCTGCTCAACATCTGAGAGATGGGTTTTTCAGTTTAAATGGGGATTAAAATGTCTCCTGTAACATTTATTGTAATGTTTAACTAAAAATAGCAACCTAAAATTTTTTTTAAATAATAAAAATATCAACCTAAGAAGTCCAGGGACTAATTTATCTTCTGCACGGTTTGTTGGCGATTTGGAAGTAACCCAGGAAGGACACTAGTCAAACCAGCTTGGCCTCCTCCGTTTCTTTCTGGTTCATGGCGGGGTTGCCTAGCACGAGGCCCGACCAATCCCCTCCTTTCCTCCTTTCCTGATCCCAGTGCCCATCACTTTGCCTCATTTGTCTCCTCTTTCCCTGTGAAGAGCCGACTCTCTGGAACATGAGAACATAATTTAATTGCTGGTGCTGCCGTGAATTTTCTTTGCTTAATGTGTTGTACAGTAATTCAATTACTAGTGTCAGACAGGTAGAAGACGTCCTCCGTCTATTTATTCACTTAGAAGAGAAAGAAGAAACTGAATTTTCAGGGCTACCTGAAATGGAGGGGGCTATGCAGCAATTTTCAGATAAGACGCTTATTCATTACACCAACAAAGAAAGCACAACCTCTATGATTTAGAAGAAGAAGAAAAAGGCCCCAATTTAGAAACACAAAGTGATTCACTTCCAAAAGAAAGGGAACACAAGTAGCTTTATAACAATATAAAAGTATTTCCACAGATCACATCCCTAATTACTTTTAGGAGTTTAAAAGCTTGCTTTCCTTGCCATAGGCATGATGACAAGGATGGAAAAAACCACGGTGCTTTAAAAAGTCTAATTCTGCAACTATTATACCATACAATGCAATATGGTAGTATTGCAGACTGTTGAGTAAGATTCTTAATAACACAAAATATATCCTGTTAGATAAGCAGCAAGCATTAAAAAAACCCTCCAAAATATTTTTTTAAATTTCTACTCCTTGAACTCTTCTCACTGTGGGTTTAGTGCTCTGGGGTACATTTCTCAGAACTACCGAGATCATAACAGGCGGCCTCTTTTCTGTTAGGCAGGGTCTCTCCCTGATTTCCCCACTTACTTAACTTACATGTTACTCTAACTGCACTCTGGGAGGCCAAGGTGGGAGGATAGCCTGAGCTCAGGAGTCTGAGACCAGCCTGAGCAAGAGTGAGACCCCATCTCTACTAAAAATAGAAAAACTGTCTGGGTGTTGTGGCAGGTGCCTGTCGTCCCATCTACTCGGGAGGCTCAAGCAGGAGGATGACTTGAGTCCAGGAATTTGAGGTTGCTGTGAGCTATCAAACCACAGTGCTTTACCCAGGGGACAGAGTAAGACTCTGTCTCAAAAAAAAAAAAAAAGTATATGAAAGTTTGATGTGAGAAATACACATTTTATGACCACAATGAGCCAAATGCATGCAGGTGTGGATAGTTGATAGATACCCTGTTTCAGTATAAATGTGTCATCTCTGTGCTCCTAAAGGACCGTGCTTTAGAGAAAACAGAAGCGTTTTAGGCCGCCACGGTGTAGGAGTGTAGATTTCAAACACGGACTTTGTCATTCTTCCTTTATTTTGACTGCAGAACGAACTTCAAGTGTTAATGCCAGCTGCCAACGACACGGCACTCACCAAGTGTCAAGCTCTGTCAGCATGTCACACACACAAACCAGTGGGCTGCGTATCCAGGTCTGCACACCGTCGCCCTGCCCCCGCTTCTCGCACGTCTGATAATGCCCTGTGAGACACTGGGCCTTTTCTCTTTGCCACTCTGATTTTGAGACAGGTCCAGGGTTAACAAAAACCAAATACAGGCCACCTTCTACGCGCAAGTTTTTGTTCAATGAGCTCGAACGGAAGGAAAAAAATGCATGTGGGCTTCAAGTAAGGTATTTAAGAATAAAGGCATTGAGCGTGAGAGAGATTTTTAAGCATCCAATGTGGGAAGTTACTAAAGAAATCTGAGTGGGTAGTGTTATCCAAATTCAGATTGCTAAAGTTGACCTACAGCTGCATCTCCTTACACAATCACGTAATGTAGCATGGAGAGTTTTTCAGGTGCCTGAGAGAATGGGTTCCCTGTTTATTAGTAAATGAGCGTGCCCACGACGCATCTCCAACCACCACACTATTTTGCCTCATTTGCTACGTTCTGTGTTTGGGGCGCTGTCCGAGGTGCTGGGCTAACAGCAGACACTCAGCACAAGCTCCCTCATGGAGCTTCTGCTCCCCTGGGGCAGGCAGCTGCGGATGGCTGACCCAGTAACCACACAGTTAACATGGTGTCATGTGCGATGGAGCCAAACATGTCAAGGGTAGGAAGTGGGGATGTGGGAGGTGGGGAAGGAGTTTGCTCTTTCAGTTAGGGCGGTCAGGGACGGGTTCTCGGAGGAGCTGAGCTTCCCGAAGAGGCCTGAGGGAGTGAGATCGGAGGAAGAGGAAGGGCAGAGCTCCTGGCATGTCCACCAGGGAGACAGTGTGGCTGGAGAGGAGGACTGAGAGAGACGTGAGGGTGGGAGTCCAGAGCGTGTGGGGGACAGTGGGCCCCACCTGAGGCCAACTGGAAAGCTTCCTGCACTGAGTGAGATGGCCAGACATTGGAGGGGATGAAAGAGTGACAGACCAAACTTCCCCATTCAAAGGGACGTCATGGCTTTTATGTGGAAGACTGGTGTCCAAGTTACGGCTGTTATAATAGGGTGAAATGTGTCCCGGAGGACCAGGGTGGTAGAGGTGCAGGTGAAGCAAAGCGTCTGATTTGACATTTATTTTAAGGAAAATAATAGGATTTGCAGATGCATTGAAAATGGTCTATGTGCTGAAAAGACTAGGATGACTCCAGGTTTTCGGTTTTATTCATAAGCCAAATCTTCAACAGTGGTTCTTTCTTTTGATCCCGAGTTTGCCCCTTAAAGATGAGCATGAATAAAAGGTCTATAAAACAGAAGCCTTTTGCAGTTGCTCTATTAGGGAGATGATGGACAGAGTACATCTACTGCCTGGAAATCAATCCAGTTTGTATTTAATTCATTTAGAAATTGTTCATGAACAGTCACCCTTACATGCGTTCTGCGTGTAATGCTGACAAGTCCAATTTCTGCACAGGTTAATGGCCACATAAATGTCTCCTACATGAGTTAAGGTTGCTTGGAGGCAGGAATGACTTCTAATTTTTTCCCCTATGTTTTGCATTGCTAGATAGGTTTTTCCGAACTTACTGTTGAAGGTCCAGTCTCCCCTTCATACTGGTGGGTAAATCTAATTAACATTAATGAGAGTTCTGAGCCCACACTGGCAGAGTAATAGACCTTTTAGGTGGTTCCTCCTCTCTACGCTCCCACGCCCCCTGCATCCAAGCTGATTATTTCATTAGGCAGCAATACAGACCCAGGCAGGAGAACACACACTGTGTGGAATCAAAATGGAAAAATCTGCATTTGTCCACACTTTTCCTGCATTAGGAAGAGAAGAGTGGGAAGGCGGACATCTCACAGCCATCAGAGTATCTCGTCCTCTTGAGACAAAAGCTTTTATTATGATAATTTTCCTTGTCTACTCAGGGCTACGTGCTTACCTATGGCTGTTTTAAGAAAAACGGATGGTATCCATGACACGTAATTCTAATTTTCATTGCAAGTAGATTGGTGGAGACTCAAGGAGAACATCAATAAGGCCGTGGTGACCTCCCAGGCTTCCCACTTAGAACAAACAGAGTGATGAGCTGCATTACAAACCCAGGCAGCAACTACTGGAGTTACAGAGCCGTCCTTGTGGGCTCGAGAAATAAAATTTGCACACGATTTGCTTTCGAAAGCCAACCATTTGTTGACAGCCTGTGTCTGCTGATAGATGTGCGTAAGCATTTTCTTATTCTTAAGGTTGCGAGGAATTAAACTCCTTTTACACCAAGTTAATCCTACTAAAATGCTCTCAATGTGGTTAATAGGAGAAGTGTAGTTTCTGTTTCTCCCCTGAGGTTCAAATTTGGCAAATGAAGGACTTCAAGTTCTTCATTAAGAGTCAAGTGCACTGTGTAGCATTTGTAGAAGCTGGAGTATACTAACTGTTGAATGGTTGAGGGCACGTCAGTGGCGCTGGTGATGTTTTTCAAACTTCAGTTACCAAATAAAATCATGGCTTCTTGGGTTTTTGGGTATCAAGACAGTGAGTGCTCACTTTCCTTTAATAAGGCTGTCTCAGAAAAGAAACTGCAAGTGTGAATTTATTTCCCCTCTTCCAAAACTTGAGAGGTTGTGAGTCTTGAGGAAAAAGTGTGATATACTAGAAATATTGAAGCTGGTAGGTTTGTTTGAATCTAAACTTTTCCTCTTTTAGGTGGCATTGGTGAAATCCATCAGTTAAGAGAGCTTGACCCACTTAGCCATGCAACTGCTAAACCCTTAATCCCGACAGATTCATTCCGCGGTTCAGATTGTGCCACTGATAGTGCACTAATTCAGACTCCAAGGTCAACAGGTTAGAGCAAAAAGGGTTTTTTTTCCCCCTCCTCCTGAGAACTTTAAGACCAAATACTTCCCTATGAAAATGGGTGCAAATGTCTTTAAGTCCTGGTCATTTTCTATTTTAGTTACTGACTGAATTTTGGTATAACTTCATAAGTAACAATTTTTCAAATATACAAGGAGATGTTTAATATTTAAAGAAAGAAATGATCATCTCTCTCCAAATTTTCATTGCTCTATTCTATTGGCAATCCTTAAAAGTATGAATGAGTTAATAAAAGAGAAAACAGAAGTAATAGAAACAAATTACAGAAATACCAGTGCTCACATAGCTTTTTGAACCAAAGCACTTGTGGGGCTTGGGAAATGTCCAGTTTTTGTCTTAAGCTTGGATACTAAAACAGTGTTTGTCTTTTTGAGTGGATAAAATGTTTCAACAGAAGACATATACTCACTTTAGTATTTTAAAAAATGATACAATAGACTGTCACAAGTGTGAGAGAGTACTTTCTGGTGAGTACATGTCAAATTACTATTCTGAAAGTAGGTCCACACACCTTGTCTCACCTGAGCCCCACAGTGTGCTCCTGTTTACAGCCTGTATGCCTGACTCACAGTAGACACCAAGTAAATAACTAGTGAAAATAAATAACTGCCCTGCAGGTGGAATAGTTAGTATCACCCCGTTTTGTAGATACAAAGTCTGGACTCAGAACATCTTAATGAATTTTCCTAAGTCGCAAACTTAATGAGTGATTGAGGATTTGAACTCAGTGTTTTGACACAGCCATCGTGCTTCTTACACTGAACACAGAATGAGAAAGTTAACTGCGAGTTAGAGTCAGAGATTTTCCTCCACATAAATTAGAAATACGGACCGTGGGATGGATTTTATACGAGAGCTTCTTTAGACTTCATGATCCTTTTCTATACCCCCAGTTTTCTCAGGGTCCGCTCAGAATAAATCATAAATACAAGTAACAAAATTCCCTTTCTGAAATAGTATTCATTTGGAATGGAGCTCCATTCGTGCCTGTTTTTCCTTCCCACATTTGTGTATTTTATGAATTTTTACCACCCAACTATGTAAAAGCCACTAACAGAAAGACCCAGGGGAGATGCAGAGATAAATTGGACGTAGTCTTTGACCTTGTTCTTAACCCAGAGACAGAGTTACGGATATACACTAAAAATAACTATAATATAAAATTAAATGTGATAAATGTAACAAGAGAGGTTTCAACAAATTGCTGCAGTAATTCAGAGGTGTTTGGAACCACTTCTGTGTGCTCAGGGAAGGGGTGGATGAAAGTGATGTCATTCCAGCCAGGTCTTGAACGATGAGTGGATTTTGCTAAACTGAGATGTGGGGAAATGTTGTTCTGTCATATTGCCAAAAGGTAAAAAGAAAAGATAACATCCATGTCTGGTAAGGATGTACTTTCATGTGGGTACTTTTATACACTGTTTATATGAGTGTGAATTGGTTAGGCTTTGGAGAAAAATTTAGCAGTAGCTGGTAAATATTAAAATGTATATTTTAACTTTTGACTTAGTGATTTTTTTCTAGGAAGACAGTTTAAAGAATACAAGTGTGTACATGAAGGCATTTACAACATCATCGTTTATAAAAGTGGGAAATAAAACCTATTTTCCCTCAATAGGTGATAGTTAAGTAAACTGAATTATTATGAAGAATGAGTGTGTGTGTCTGACACGGTGGCTCACGCTGTGATCCAGCACTCTGCGAGGCCCAGACAGGTGGATCCCTCGAGCTGAGGAGTTAGAGACCAGCCTGGGCAAGAGCGAGACCCAGTGTCTACTCTATTTTTCTATTTTCTAAAAATAGAAAAAATTAGCCAGGTGTGGTGGTGGGCTCCTGTAGCCCCTGTAACTTGAGAGGCTGAGGCAGAAGGATTGCTTGATCACAAGAATTTAAGGTCACTGTGAGCTATGATGCCACGAGACTCTACCCAGGAGACAGAGGGAGACTCTCTCTCAAGAAAAAAAAAAGAATATGTGCATCATAAAAATACTTTTACAATCAATAGGAAAAAGACCAAGTTATAGAACAAGAGGGGCCCATTTGTACATATAAAATAAAAAACTATCACACACAAAGCCCCAAAGTAACAAAATATGTGTGTGCGTGAGTGTGTATTCTTCCAGACGGTGTAGGAACACCCACACACCTGCGTGTGTGTGCACACGCGGAAGTATCCACAGGCACAGGAACAATGTCCTGATGTTTACCAGTTGAACTGACAATGTAGATTACCTTTGGGCAACAAAGAGAACTTGTTTTTGTCAGCACTGGGAATTTTTTACAGCAATAATTTATGTATTTTGAGATACAGTACTCTGTCAGCATGAGAAGAGAACTTGGACAGCTCTGTGCCATCCATCTGTTCAACTCTGCCACTCCATCCCTCGTCCAACCTCATCTACGGGCAGTTTTGACAGAGTTTACCTGACTGTGGAAGTTGCACAGGCTCAGGCCAGCCATCTGACTAAAATTGGGGATAGCAGGGTGGGCCCTATGGCCAGATGACTTAGCTACATTTGTAGTGTGGGCCCTTATCTGTTCAGTATTCTTATGCCAATTCACAGTGTGAACAAGGAAAGAAAAATCTTTTCAACTGTAATAACATTCCTCTGTCCCCAAATGCTCCAAGCTGCCATCTTGCTCTTCAGATGAAAACAACAATCTTTTCTGCTTATTTACTGCTCTCCATGCTGTTCGGAATTATTTTAATTTTCTTCTTCCTATGAGTTTCAAGCAGTTTATCCATTTTTCTACGAATATTTACTTCCTGTGGGTTAGCTGATCAGCCCCTTCTGAACCCCTAATTTTAAGTTGCTGCCTCTGCACTTGCTACCTTCTTCCAAAGCACTACCTCGCCCTCTCTCAAAATCCTTCCCCTCCCAAACTGGAAGTGAAATGGTCATTTCCCTTTGATTTTATCACATTAATGGTTGTTGTCAGTGGGCGAATCGATGTGAAAAATTCCTTAGCGACAATACATTATGTCAAAGCAACAACAGTGTCTTCCCTGAGATGCAAACTTGTTTTAGTCGCCTGAGAAATGAATGACAGTTTCAATGGAGGGTTTCATGAAGAATTTTGTAATAAACCTTCTGTCTTGGATGGAAGAGGAAGACGGGATGGAAACACTTACAAGTAGGGACTGCGGTGGGCGGCACTGGGACAGGATGGGGTCTGTCCAGCATGGAGACCAGAGGCCCGTCTGCCAAACCCTTAGGAGGGTGAGCTGTTGGTGTTGCACCAAGTGGCTGTTTGCATGAAGGTTGCCAGGAGACAAGGGGGCAGCGAGTGACATGGTGTGGCCCAGAGTGGGGAGGCAGGAAGGAGCAGGGTGGCTCTAGCACATCACTAACCAGTAGCCTGACCAGTCACAGGGCAGAACTGAAGAACAAGTTTACACCCTTTCAGAGATGGTGAATTTCATGCGCTAACTGCTACCTTGACTAAGCTAAGGGATACTCAGATTTCTGTAAAACATTATTTCTGGGTGTGTCTGGGAGGGTATTTCTAGCCGAGATTAGCATTTCAATCAGCGGACCGAGTAAAGAAGATCCACGCTCACCAGTGTGGGTGGGCGCCATCCAATCTGTTAAGGCCTAAATATAACAAAAGGCAGAGGAAGAATGGACTCCCTTTTTTTTGGAGCTGGGACGTCCATCTCCTCCTGCCCTACGACACTAGAGCCCTGGGACTCCAGGACTAATACCATGCCTTCCCCCTCCCCTGGCAGTTCTCAGGGCTTCAGCCTGGGAATCACGCCATTGCTCTCCTGGTCTCAGGCCGAATTCCCCCCAGCTTGCCAGTTGCATAGCGGGAAGCTTCGCAGCCTACTTAATGCAGTGAGCCAATTCTCACGCTAAATCCTGTCTTATACATCCACACATGTTCCACCATGTTCTGATTCTCTGCAGAGCCTGCACTAATACACTCCCTGGTGTCTGGGCCGAAAGGGGCTTGCCCACATGACTGCACTGAATGAAGTTCTGTGGGATCCGGCTTATCGGTGAGCCTAGGGGAGACTCTCAGAAATTTGAGGAGCATTTTGTAAGGGGTAGAGGTTCTGTGTGATGAGATAGAGAGAGAGCTATAGTTTGAGTTATTATGGCTGCTGTCCCATCCACATCACAGGCTACTGCCTTAGAGAAAGTTGTTGGATTAGACAATTGAATAATGAGGTGATGGCGTTCGCAGTCGTCAGCTCATCCGGCTATGATAAAAAGAGTCACAGCTGAAGGTCAATTATAAGGGCCTTACGTGTTTGTCGTTGTTCCTACAGTCTGTGAAGTGGTAGTTTTCAACTATTAACTCCAGATCCTGGCAGGGAAAGAGCTGCTGTAAGACATCCCCAGAATCCGTTTATGCACCAAAGAAATTAAATAAATGGATTTAATTAATAACAGCTTTGCATATACCCCTATTTTTCAAATACATATTGAATTTGCACTGACGTGAAAATTCATCTAACATAATTGCGGGGAACATAGCAAATTTTTTGTTTGTAAGTGCTTTCTTAACCAATTAATGCTAGAAGAATAATTTTCAGTGTCAGAGGCAGTTTTTGACAAAATTTTAGAAATCTCTGAACCAACCCTACTTCCTGGTGTAATCTCCTTTGCTCACAATCTGATTGGCTAAGGGCTGGAAATAACTGACAAATAGGAACAATCCACTTTAAAAAGTGGTTTCCTAGGTCAAGCAGACATAATGCCCTCCTCTGGGCACCACTGAGAAACTTGACATTGATCCTCTGCTCAGATACGAGGGGGTTTACAATTTACCTAGGACCCAGGAACTCTACTGCTTTCAGTGTACACAAGAGCCCTAATTCCAAACCCTTCCTTTGCCCTACAAATTAGATTTGTAGCCATCCAAAAAAGCTTGTTTAGAAGATATTTTATGCCCAAAATATTTAAACGGCAATTGTCAGAGATAATAATCTATGTGACTCTTTGAATACGACAAGATGTTTTTCAGAATTCCTAGAAAGTAAGTGCCAGTGCAACATTTTAAACCTGTTATCAAAGGTAATAGGCTAATAATTTTTTACTTGAAAATAAATTTTGAAGTACCTGGAATTAATTAAAATGTAAGCAAGCACAGTATACTTCTATATACCTTTATATGATAATATGTTTTTTTACTTTGTATCAGAATGAGGATGTGAAATTTACTTTCAGACCTAAAACTATTTTCCCAATTCTGCCTTGTTTTAAGAAACAAAACAATCTAAGTAGACTTTAAGATATTCCATGTTGCTTTGAATAATTTAATGATCAAATATTTTTCCCAGTCTTTTATCCCCTGGGGTGTTGTTTTTCCTTTGAGCTCCTTATCTAATTGCTATAAATGACAATATGAATAATGTGTAGAGAGCAATAAGAAAAGAAAATTCCCTGCATGGAAGCTGGTATTTGGCTGGTCTGCATTCACATAGCTATAGCGGTTAAAGTACTGAGAGCCTGGGGCGTTGGCCAGTCAGGAGTCACGGCCCTGATCTCTCCCCCACCCTGGGTTTCGCCCTAGTCTAGAGACTAAGGGGTGCTTTATGAACTCAGGAAGCCGGGAGGACTTCACGTGTCATACAGATTGTCAGGTATCACCACTCACTGCGTGAGTCATACTCAGCCACTTCTAACTCTAAACTGATGATTTTTTTATAAAAGCCAGAATTTTGGGTAAAAGCTAAGCAGTGATTTAAAAAGTCAACCACAATCATGTAGCAGAGTTCAAAAAGAAGAATGGAAAGTTTCTAGGTGAAAGAATAAGGACCTTAAACTGACACCAAAGCCCCGTGGGGAATAGCAAGCTGGTGCAGAGTATCACCTGGGGACTAAGATGCATCTGCCCATTCAGGGCCGGAGGACATGTGTCCTCACCTAGGGCGGGAGAGAGAACCAAGATGCAGCTGACAGCCGACCACAGCAAGGGCTTCCTCCTCTGTGAAAAACAGTCTGGACAAATTTTGCCCATTATCAAGGAAGAGGTAAGGATGTTTTCTGGTGTTCCCACAGAAAAGTCTCCTGTGAAAAATTTTGTCTCCAAGCCTCTTCAGCATGGAGGCATGGGCGTCAAAATTGAAATACTTACATGAGGTATGGAAATTCTTATTCCAATTCATGAGACATGAATCTAACAATTCATCTCTCACCTGTGAAACCACTGGACCCATCAGGGAATCAAAAGTCAAAACCATATCTCTAGAATAATTTCCATAACCCGAGCACAAAAGTTATTCTCATCCCTGGGAATCTTGAAACAGCAGCAAAACAAACAAAAAAAACTATAAATGATTGAAGGGAATCATTCACAATGAGAAGGAGTGGTCGGAGGCCAGGAAATGGAGGATTAGCATCTTAAATAGCTGACATAACAGAAGGAAGTAGAAAGAAATGAGAAAATGGTTTTGGTTAAATAAGTAAACTGATAAAAAAAAAAACAATGGAAAGAACACAGCAATCTAGAAAAGAAAGGGTGGAGCTAAGAAACCAAAGAAAATCTTGTAGATGAAAATTATAGTCATTGAAATAAAAAGCAAATGAGTTAAACAGCAGATCAGGCAACAGGTGGAGAGAACCATAAATTAAAAGGTATATTTATCCCAGCACTCTGGGAGGTTGAGGTGGGTGGGTTGCTTGAGCTCAGAAGTTTGAGACCAGCCTGAGCAAGAGCAAGACCCCGTCTCTACTAAAATTAGGAAAACTAGCCAGGTATTGTTATCGGGCACCTATAGTCCCAGCTACCTGGGAGGCTGACACAAGACCATCACTTGAGCCCAAGAGTTTGAGGTTGCTGTGAGCTATACACCATGGCATTCTACCAAGGGCGACAAAGTGAAACTCTGTCTCAAAAAAAAAGATATATTTAAGGAAATCATCCAGAATACAACACAGAAAAATAGAAAAACTTATGCAAAATGAAAACAACCTTGATAATTGTAAAAACTTTCAAACGTTCTGGAAAGAGAGAATAGAGAATGGGGGAGAGGTGATATGTGTGTATGTAAGTGATAATAGCTGCAGATAGTACAGAAATTAAGGACACGAGTTTGCTTGGAGTACAGAAGTGAGCTCTGATGAGGGGGTGTGCACTGTCGCCTACATAGCTTTTGGGAATGTAGATTTTCCAAACTCCTCTGTGGGTTACTGGTAAGGTCTTGTCTTCTGATTCCACTTCTTATCCTCATCCTTGCAGCCTTCTGAGTCTTGGGGCGGGGGAGTTGACATCATCCCTCTGGTTATTCAGGCTGGTGACTGTGGAGTTACATTTGATTTCTCACTTTCTTGCACCCTGTAACCAATTTGGATGGCTTTGTCTTCAAACTATATCCAGACTCTAACTGCTTGCCAATACAAACATGGCTCCCTTCCTGCCTGTGATCCCATAAAGTGCTACCTGGGTCACTGCAGCACCCACCTAGTAGATTTCTCTAACTCCACCCTACATTCTACTTTTAATGCAGTAGCCTAAGTGAAATTTTTAACACAGGGGTTGTGCCATCCACTGCTCTTCCAGGCTAGAGTGACCTTGGACGTGGCTATCACAGGCCTTGCACTCTTCTCATATCCACAGGGTCCACTTACACTTCTGCATCCCTGTCACCTTTCCAGGAGGCCACCCTGCATAAAATTGCAGCCTTATCCCCACATCCTGCAGTGGTATTCCCCATGCCTCATACCATGCTTTATTTTTCCATAACACATGTCATTTTCTAATATGTTATATACTTTTATCTTTTTTTTTATTAAATGATAGCTGCATACATTAATGCAAACATGGGGTACAGTGTAGTGTTTTCACACACATTTTGACATACTTTCATCAAGCTGGTTCACACAAACTTCATGTTATTTGCATAGTCATTGTGTCAAAACCTTAACATCCTAGTTCTAGAAAGGTTC
>CAUYTI010148880.1:0-10649 GCA_963575145.1 Galago senegalensis
AGGCTCAGGTAAACTCAGAAATCAGATTTTTATTCCCAGGCAAAAATACATTGCAGGCCATATCCTTGGAGCCCCAGCACACTCATAAGTAAAACAGTCCTAAACATTAGATGGCTTCACCCTGCCTAAGGAACACACACATCCTCTTCACAGATAAAACCACTGTGTAATCTAATAACTTTGTCTAAGTTGAGGGGTTGTATTCATTAATTTGATAGAACACTCATTCAGTTTGTAAAGATATTTTTTATCTACTAAGTAATGTTTAAAATGTTTCTCAGCGCCAATTATTTATCTTTAGACAAAGGATACAATAAGATTGTCTGATCTAATAAACTTGTCTATGGTGAGGGGTTGTATTTATTAATTTGCTAGAACACTCATTCAGTTTGTAAATATTTTTTTTATCTACTAAGCTTTGTTTAAAATATTTCTAAGTGCTGATTATTTATCCTTAGACAAAGGATAAATGCAGGAAATCTCTAACGTGGGTATTCTCCCCCCTTCCAGAGACTGTTTATTTGGGGGATTTTTTTTTTGATATGGACACAGTCCTGAAAAGCACTGTCACTTTCAGAATTTTGAAGGCCATTCAGAGGTCAACATAATGTTCAAACTGCAATACATTCCAGGGCATGGCCACTCTATCAATAGCTCTAGCATATTCCACTTTATCTGCATGTCCCTTAGTTTAATAAAACCTCATTTTATTACTGATCTCTGGTACAGGGGCTCAATTTTCAAATTTCTGAAACTAACTATTTACTGAAGAAATTTCAGTAGTAAAACTATGATAACATCTGGAACTTTTACTCTTTACTTCAGAGGTGAAGTTATATTAGTAGGTTTATGATCAGAGCCTGATTTTTCCTGCATGTTTATTCCTCTATTGGTGAGTTGCTATCATAAAGAATCAGCATGAGGTTTCCCCATCACTCTGTTGAAGTTCTTAACTCCATGTAATCAGCATGGGAGGGTACTTAAGGAATGGCGTCAGTCAGGGTGTTATGGGTCACTTCTATCAAGGAACCTGACTGTTGCAGAAGAACAATGAATTAAAACAGACAGATACTTATACAAACAATATAGAGGGAGAAACTCTTAATTGTTGTCAAGAACTCAGGTGTTTCAAGCCATAAAATGCTGAGTTATAAGGAATTCTTTTTAAAATTCTATCACACTGCTCTCTTTTCTTTCTTTCTTTCTTTCTTTCTTTCTTTCTTTCTTTCTTTTTCTTTTTTTTTTTTTTTGCAGTATCAGCTATATAATTATAGCTACAGATGTGAGAGACCATGGTGGTGTTGTTAATTACAGTTTTTTTTTTCAAGGTTAATTTAGATCAGTGTTGTTTGTTCTTATCTTTGGAGGAGTTTCTCATAGCTGGCTACTGATTTTACAAAATTACTAAGAAGTGAATTTTATTCATTTTAGTTAGTTTCTAAGCACTTACACATACACATTCTAACTTATTTCTTAATCTGAGCAATTTTTATTTTTTTACTCTAATTGCCATTTAAGTCAGAACTAGTGGGAAAACAGAAGGGGTTAACTCAATGGGATATTTATATGCTTCAAGAGTTTTTTCAATTCCTGCAATAGAGACCTCCTTAGACTAGGAAAAGGAGAGTACTAGTAATTCTGTTGGAAGAATCCTCCCCAGGTGATAGAAAAATGAGCTGACCAAATTCTGGTTAGGATGGGGGCATTAAAGAAATAGGGAGACACAGAAGAATTAGATCTAGCTGGGAAAAATTATCCTGGTGTGGGAGAAGTGTGAACAAGGTCAACACAAAGGGATAAAAACAAGTTAGTGTCACCTCTTCTCCAGTGGACCAGTTAAGAAGTGCCAAGCCCAATACCAATAAAAAGGATGAAGAGACCAATGATTGGCAGAGGAAATGCACACCAGGCATTTAGGGGTGTAGGACATGTAGGAGTCATAAGGTAAATAGAGTGATTTCAGAAAGAGTGAATCTTGAAGGGTCCCTTGGAGGAAAAGGTCCACAATCCACTCACAAATGTTTCAAGAACTATTTGTTTCAGGGTAAGACCAATCTTCCAATAAACAAATGACACAAAATGACAAGATAGATTCAACATAGGCAACGTCTAATAGTCTACACTTACTCTCACGATCTTGTCCTCCCAGAAACAGAACACACTCTTATATATTTTTCACAGGCCTTTGAGTGATCTAACACCCTTAGGGTTGATTGAAACCCTGATTTCATTTCAATGGTGTTTCTGGTGTTGATGCACATTTCTGGGAATCCCTGAAAGGCCAGTAGGACTGAAGTTCCCCACTGGTTGGGTTGTTCTACTGCCACATGTCTCTGAGAGCTCCTGACCAGCTAATGGCCTGGCAATCCAGGGTCCCTGTCTAAAGTTCATTTCTCTTTTTCTTTCCCAAAGGCTATGTTAACCAGTTGGATGAAAGTATTTCAAATTGTACATAGAAATAGTACACTGTACCCCATGGAAATATTAATGTACACTGCTATGATTTAATAAATAAATAAAGGGCTCTACTTACCACAACAAATGAATTCAACAGTTATGTATCTTTACTAAAATCCACTATAAATAAGCATAACAAAATACTACTAATGGTTAATTAAGGTCTGCAGACACTAGCCAAGTTAAAATGGCTTACCTCTGGAGGTGGACTCATAGGTGAATTTACTGCCAAGTGGCAGCTTTTTCTTTTCTTTTCTTTTTTAAGAAAAGTAGACTTTTTTTTTTCCTATAATTCAAATGAGTAATGGACCTTTGGTCTTTTTCTGAGTGTTGGCACCTTATCTCAAGCTATTTGTAACCAAGCAATCACAGTTTTTGCAGGCAAAAATTTAAGAAAACAGATTTAATAAACATTGTATTTACGTTAAGAGAGGTCCCCAATGCCTGTGGGTCTTTTATACCACAGTCTCAAGACAAAAATGAGGAAGTAGAAGCCAGTAAACACAGCACACTGCCAAACAGACCAAGATCGTAGGGCCACACTGTACAGTAAAGTTTAACTCCCACCTTAACTGCAAAGTTGAAGGCAGTGGGGGATGTAGAGGATATGAGTAAAAATGTAAAAGGTTAATAATTTAATAAGATAATTTGGGAGGGTGAGCTCGGGAACAGAGTCAGTTTGTTACCAGGGGCTGAGATTTTCTCCCATGAGCACCCACTGAGTGAAAAGTGGCTCTTGTTGCCCAGCCACAATCAGTGGCCATAAATTGTGACAAGTTGAAGATGCACCAGGAAATACATAATATATAGAAACAAAATTGATACACAGTTTTAAAGATAGTGAACAGTTTACCAGGAAAAAATAGAGGAAGGAAAACACAGAGACCTTTTCCCAGATTGAAATTTATGAGAGTTCCCTGAGAGAATTGACACTGGAGTGAGTATTAAGGGTTAAATCAAATACAAAATGACTGATGAATTTCACAAAATCTCATCAACATAGGATGGAATGAACACAGGTAACATGGACTTACCAGGGACTCACCCACTGTGAGTTGAAAGAAGATAACTTGACAGACCAGAGATCTGAGAAAGGGAACCTGACAAAGTGGTTTCACTTTGTTATCATTGCCCTTGGTAGAACCAAGGTGGCTAAAACCAGACCAATTATCCATATGGATACAAAACAGTTAAACAAGTTGAGACTGAAACCACGGGATGAACATATACTTCCTGCTCCATTATAGATGGACAAGCTAATAAAACAAAGAGACACAGATGAACAAAACAGAAGAGAGGACAGACAAAAAACAGTCAGATATGGAGCCATGAAGGCACATCCAAATTCTTTTACTCACTCATACAGAACATAGAACATACAAAAGTCACACAAACCAAAACAAACATAGTCTACAGTAAAACCCAGAACAACCCAATAGCAGACTGCAAATACCAGAGCAAGACTAGCCTGCAAATCTGAACAGTCCTAAAGACTGCTATACCAGAATAGTCTAATAAGGGGCTGCAAGCCAGTGAGACAGTGAACTATCTCCTGTCTGTATCAGAAAATTTAGAGATAGAAACAAAATACAGACAAAAGACAAAAATTCTCACTCAAACATACAGGAATAGCATATAAAAACCAGCCTATTAAAGGAAGACTGACAACTGTGACCTAAAACCTAAGCCAGTAGTGAAACAATTACACCATTTCTCAGCCAGGAGTGAGACAGCCCATTTCACCACCAGAGAAACAGGTGGCATGTCTCCCCTCTACCTCGGGGCAGACTATTTAACTGCATCCAACTGGTCTCAGGCTGGCTTATTCACCCCGTCTTTAAAGATCAGAACAGGACATAAGCCAGTCAAAACCATGCAAAGACTGGCACCAAAACAAAACAGCATAGAATTTACTGAATTGGAAAATTTGGGATTGTGTTCCTTTAATCTGCAGTTCAAGGGAAAAAGGAGTGGAGAATGTTTCTCTGAGGCCTTCCTGTAGAGCCATCGGCCAGTGGTGGGCTCAGATGAGGGTTCAATAATCTCTCTGGGGCTTCCAAATTTTATGACTCACACAGCTGAGAATGAGACATGCACCCCACTTTTATGCAAATAGAAATTTACTACACCTACAGGGAGTCATTGTCTTAGGAGGCAAGCAGTCCTGAATGACAGATCAAATTGGTCTATTTCTGCATCACAATAAGCAGGCAGAGGTACAGATGCTGAATAATTGCAGTTAGCCTTAATCAGGACAATTGTGTAGTACTGGGGGGAGGAGGCAGGAGGTACATCAAAACTCTCTTTCCTATGTACTATTTTATCTTCAGGTTTCTTCTGAGGTTTTTTTTTTGTGTGTGTGTGTGTTTTTGTTTTTTTAAGGGTAGGGGGCCTGGTTATCACATTCCCCATGGGTTTAAAGGGAAATCAAATCCTTGATTCTTCTGAGTTTACTTTTCCCTGTTTGATATTGCCCCCAACTTTATCAAGTTCAATTTAAAGTAAAATTAAGACAAGTTCCTCGAGGAGTTTCCTCAGACTTCAGCTATGCACTGACCAGCCAGCTTCCTGCATGTGGCTGGAGCATGACATGTTGTATGTCAGTGTGTGGGACAGATTGAAATATTTCCTGTAAACCTGGTCTTGTTGTGGGAAATTGCCTCAGTGTTTGCATATCAATCAAACATTTGATTTCTCCATCAATTTCAAAGTTTAGCATAGTGGAATGTACAATTCTGGGCTAGAAATTCTTATGTTTAAGTAGGTTTAGATAGATGACAATTGTGTTCTATCGTGAAAATTTTCATTAGAGATTTCCCCGGACACCCTGATGGATTTGTCTCTGTAGATCAGTTGGTGCTTACTCATCTCACCCTGCAAAATATTTTCTTTTGTCTTAACTTTAGATAAATCCATCACAATATGCCTTGGAGAAGGTCTATTTGAATTTAGGTGACCATGGGACCAATATCCTTGTGAGGGGAGTATGACAGAATCTTGAGTGATATTTGGGAAGTTTACATTTATAATATTCTCTAGAATGGCTTCCATTCCTCTGGGGCATTCTTATTCTCCTTCTGATATACCTATAACTCATATGATTCAATGCTTCATAGAGTGCCACAGTTCTATCAGTGAACATTCTTGCTTTCTCTCTCTTCTTTTCACTCACTTTAAATATCTGAGTATCTTGAGAGTTTTAACATCTGCCTCTGAGATTCTTACTTCAACATGATCTAATCAGTTTTTAATACATTCTACTACATCTTTGAGTTTCCTAATTGACTACTTTAGTTCCTTCAGCTCGGCTATATCTTTTCTGTATTCTTTTTATCATTGATCTCTTATTTGATTCTGTTTTTGAATTTTCTTGTGGTTATTATCCACTTTCTTAGGAATTTCTTTCCTTTTTATTGTTTTCCACTTTTGTAGCAATTTTCTTCATTATTTTCCTCATATGTATTCTGAATTCCTCTTCTATCATTTCTAAAATTTCTTTATAGGAGGCATCCTCTGCTATCACTACCTTGTGATCCCTAGAAGTGACCTCTAGACCAGCATTTAATGTTGCCAGGATTTTTCTGCTGATGCTTCTTCAGAAATGCTTTCTTATATCTTTTTCTTTACCCTAACTTTCTTTTAATTTCCTCCTGCTCTAACTTCCTATGTCACTGGCCTAAAGTTTTAATGAGTTCTTTTGGTATAAGACTAGAAGGATGAGAAGGTTGAAGAGAAAGAAGTGAAAAAAGTTTTACAAAGAGAGAGAGAAGAGGGGGTGAGCAAAAGGAAGTATTGACAAAAAGAAAAACAGCCCCAAAAGAAAGAAATAGAAGTAATGTAGATGTATGTAAGGAACTATGAACCAGCCTAAAAGACCCCGAACCTCTGGGGGTTTCAGATTAGTTTATTCCCATGAACTCAATAGCTCTTTGACAGCCAGCTCTGACATAGTACCCCGCCTCCACCAGATAGAGAGGAAAGACAAAAAAAAAAAAACTATAATCAAACAATAACAAAAAAGCAAAAACTCTAATAGGATAGAATTTGGGGTAATAAAAACAAATAATAGAGAAGAAACACTGGCAAAAATAAAATTATAATTATTAAGGGAGTCATAAATAAAAGATTGTATTTAAACTAGAATAATGAAAAAAAAGAAAAATAGAAAAATGTCAAAAATTTGACAAATAAATAAATAGGCAAAACCCACCAAATGAAAAAAACAAACTGTATATATATATATCTTAGTAAATATTTCCTAGACAAGAGGTGATCTTCTGAGGAATGAGAAATTAATTTCAATATTGATACAGCTATACAAGATGGAGACTAGAGGCTTGAGCTGATTTCACAGACTCTGCAATCTTAGAAGCCCAAATGTTTCCTCAGCCCCCTTAAGAGACATTCCAGGCCATGAATGCTGGCCAAGCAGAAGCTTTCCAAGGAAAGAACTTATCCCTGAAATCTCTCCTGGGGTAGCTGCTTTCTAATCTATTGAGCCAAATCCAGTATTCCTCAATGCCCCTGAAAGCCAAACCGGTTAATCTGCCAAACTCTTGGATCTCCTCACTTTCCCAGGTCTCAGACATGAGATTACTCAGCCAAGGTTTCCCAGCCGATCCCTGAATTGCAACAGGCAGGGGAAGCTCCAAGACAATTGTTGTGAGGGAAGCTGACAGCTGAATGGCATTAGATACTGCGGCTCCCGTGGCTCAGTCTGGGGCCCCAGACAGTGCCCAGTCATCTGCACACTCCCCAAGGTCTCCCAAGGAAGTTAAATTGTTTTCCCTAGTCCAGGGAAACAAAAAAAGCCCCCCAGGTAAGGATCTTCCTGCTTACAGTCTCACTGGTGCTATAGGTTCATCTGTAGGTAGCCTCTGACCAAACAAGCTGGTACTCACTGCTTGCCAGTTTTCCACTGCTTCCATCCTCCTCGTGGGGTTCATAAGTCTCTCCTTGACTTCCTGTATCACTAGATGACAGCCTCTGAGAAAAGCCCAAAGGCCAAAGAAGCCTGGAGTCTTCTCTCTCCACTCTAACTGTGCATGGTTAAACAGAAGCTTCTACTCCGCTGAAAACTTGATGCAAACCCCACTCTTATTAACAATTTGAACCCAAGAGCAAATCAGAGAGCAACTATGCATGCTTAGAAGAAATGAGATTAAGCTTAAAAATGGTGACCCAGGGCAATACCCATTGTAATGTCATCCGTGGTGACCATGTAGAGACTTCATTCTGGAATGTCCTGGGATCCAGGCTTCTTGTCAAAGATCTGGGCTGGAATTTTCTGCTAACTTTAACTTGTGTCCTGCAAGTGTTTGAGGACATTTAATAGCCCTCTATCCACAAACAGATAATTGATCTAACATTTTTGTGTTATTGATTACATTAATGGCTGAGATTCCAGTCACTAGGCTTACACAACAGGTCAGATTTGGTACAGCAGTGCTACTCAAGCTGCATTCCAGATGATAAATCTGCATAGAGACAACTTAATTACAATACTCTTTATTTTATTTATTTTTATTTTATTTTTTTGATTCAGTTTTTCCTTTTCACTCTGGATATAGTGCTGTGTCATCACAGTTCACAGAATCCTCCTTCTTCTAGTAGTAGCTGAATTTTTTTGAGTGAGCCACCCAAGTAAATTGAACTACAGGAGCCCACCATAATAACCAGCTATTTTTTGCTGAAGATTATATGGGTCAATTTTTGAACTTACCACACTCATGCTGAGCCACCACTTCAGATATTGAACATGGGATATTTTTCAAACTATGTTTTTTTGGTCAGGGTTGGTTCTTCCTGCCTCTCTCATCATGGCAATTGGGGAGGCCCAGTTAGTTGGATTGTCTGAGCTTAAGAATTGGAGACCAGCGTCAGAAGTAGTGAGATATCAATATCTGAAGAATAAAAAATGGCCAGATGTGAGGCAGGCACTTGGCCTCCCAGCTAAGGAGATAGGTTCACTTGATGAGAACACTTGAATTTTGCAGTGAGCTATGATAGAAGGGTACTCTACCAAAGGCAAATAAACTAGACTCTGTCTCAATAAATAACTGGAGAAAAACATTTGTATTGAAGTTACTCCTCATTTCTACATTTTATTTTTTATAGGGTCAGAGATGTACTTTATTGGTCACAGTCAGTAACGTTCTGTGGCATCTACAGATCACAGCAACCTCCAAAGCCTGGCCTTAGTTGATTTTCCACTCTCAGACTCCTGAGTAGCTGGGACTATACATGTCACAAATCTGGGCTATTAATTTTACTTTTGACCACAGATCAAGTGTTGAAAGTTTTCCCCTAGACTACATGTTAACTGAATAAATTATTTTCTTATAGGGACAGTTTTTCTACGACCATATTAGTCAAAAGTTCAGATGTTTCAAAACTCTGACTCTTTCATATCTTAGATTCTTATAGTCACTCTAAACTGTCCACACAGTTAAATATTGACTCAAGTTTTCTTAAGCACTCTAAAATATTCAGATTACACCCTCCACCAATTCCTCCTCACCCAGGGAACTAGAATAAATCTCCTTTATGTAGTTCTGCATTGCTTCTGCCTAGTTATTTTTCCTCATACTATTGCTCTTGAAAAATTTACCTAGCAAATATTTATTTATTTATTATTGAATGGTAACATTATACATTAATCCACTTCTGGGATACAGTATGGTGTTTTGACATAGAATTTGAAACATTTTCATCAAACTGGTTAACAAAGTCTTCATGTCATTTTCTTAGTTATTGTGTTAAAACTCTCATATTCTACTCTTAGAAAGATTCACTTGTACCCTTGTAAGGTAAACCACAGAAGTGATACCTCCAATCTTCCTCCCTCCACCCATTCCCCCTTCCCTCTCTCTTACCCTCCCCATACTCTTAGGCTGTTATTAGGATATAGGTTTTATATGAAAGGCATAAATTAATTCATAATAGGGATGTGTACATTGCATACTTTTTCTTCCATTCTTGTGATACTTTGCTAAGAACATTTTCCAGTTCCATTCATGTGAACATGAAGGATGTAAAGTCTCCATCTTTCTTTATGGCTGCATAGTATTCCATGGTGAACATATACCACAGTTTGTTGATCCATTCATGGATCAATGGGCACTTGGCCTTCTTCCATAAGCTGGCAATTAATTTGTTGTAATGTGATTTTTGGTCATCTGGGAATATACCTAATAAAGGAATTGCAGGGTCAAATGGCAGGTCTATTTTTAGTTTTCTAAGCGCTCTCCAGATGTCTTCCCAAAAGGAATATACTAGTTTACATTCCAACCATCATTGTAGAACTGTTCCCTTTTCTCCACATCCATGCCAGAATCTCTGGTTTGGGGATTTTGTGATATGGGCTAATTTTACTGGAGTTAGGTGATACCTCAAAGTAGTTTTGATTTCCATTTCTCTGATGATTAAGGATGGTGTACATTTTTTCATATATTTATAGGCCGTATACCAATCTTCTTTAGAGAAATTTCTCTTCAAGTCCCTTGCCCACCCTGAGATGGGATCACTTGTTTTCATCTTTCTAATATGCTTCAGTTCTCTATGGATTCTGGTTATTAAAACTTTGTCAAAGATATAACCTGCAAAAATCTCCTATTCTGAGGGCTGTCTGCTTGCCTTACTGTGTTCTTGGCTGTGCAGAAGCTCTTTAGTTTGATCAGGTCCCAATAGTGTATTTTTGATGTTGCTTCAATTGCCCAGGGTGTCCTCCTCATAAAATGTTTGCCCAGTCCTATTTCTTCAAGTGTTTTTCCCTACACTTTCTTTTAGTATTTTTATGGTTGATTGTCTTAAGTTTAAATCTTTAATCCAGTGGAGTCTATCTTACTTAATGGTGAAAAGTGTGGGTCCAGTTTCAGTTTTCTATAGGTTGCCAGCCAGTTCGCCCAGCACTATTTGTTTAATAGGGAATCTTTTCACCACTCAATGTTTTTAATTGGCTTATCAAATATCAGGTATCGGTAAGTAGCTGGATTCATCTGTTGGCTCTCTATTCTGTTCTATACATCTACCTCACTATCTGTGCCAGTACTATGTTGTTTTGATTACTGTGGATTTATAGTATAATCTGAGGTCTGGTATCGCAATTGCTCCTGCTTTGTTTTTATTACTGAGTAATTTCTTGGCTATTCAAGTTTTTTTCTGATTCCATATAAAATTAAGTATTATGTTTT
>CAUYTI010148882.1:0-17723 GCA_963575145.1 Galago senegalensis
GCGCCTGTGGTCCCAGCTACTTGGGAGGTGGAGGCAAGAGACTCGCTTGAGCCCAGGAGTTGGAGGTTGCTGTGAGCTGTAATGCCATGGCACTCTACCCAGGGGGACAGCTTGAGGCTCTGTCTCAAAAAAAAAAAAGAAGTGATAATCTCACAGACACTGTATTCTCACAAACACTGTATTAAGCAAAATAAGCCAGCCATAAAAGAGACCGTGCTATATGATTCCAACTATGTAAAGTTCAAGAACAGGCAAAATTAACTAATGATCACAGAAGTCAAAATATTGGGTACCCTTTTGGGAGGAGGGGTATGGGTATTAACAGAAGAGATGGGAGAGATCCTGGGTAATGGGAATGGTGTATATTTTGATCAGAGTAATAGTTTTACAAGTATGTGCATATAGAAAAATGTATCAAGATGTGCAGTATTCTATAGTATATTAGTTATATGTAGTACCTCATAAATTGATTATAAAGAATAAAATGATGAAATTCAGATTGTACCTAATTATTATTAGAAATAAGAAAATTAACATTATGAAAAAGAAACATATTTCAATGTGTCACCTCGCTGTGGAGCTTTTTGGATTTGTTGTTCCCAAAGCATTGATCCTATACACACACACACACACACACACGTTTAATTACATTTTTCCCTGTCAAGGATGTCATGGTATTCACCACTGATACTGAGTATCCTCTTTGTGTTAGTATGAGTTTTTGTCATCTTCTGAAGAATCAGGGTAAGAGACAAGTTTTCTTAATGAAAAAGGTAAAAATTAATTTTTAAGCAGTCTTAGAAATAGTATTATCAATTAGGAGAGAACAGATTGAAGGTAAGGCTGAAGATAGTGTCTTCATATTTTGAAAAAGCATATTCAGAATTACCGTTACTTGATTTGTGTTTTTGTTATAACGTTAGATTTGTTGTAAAATTTTAAACTCACAAGAGAGAATTTTTTTATGCTAATTTACAGGGAATATGGGTTTTAACAAAAAGTTGAGAAATTCTACCTTGTAGGTGAAATTAGATCACAGGAAACTAATTGCTTTATGGGCTGGAGAGTCTTCAGGATTTTAATTCTTTTCTCTGTCTTTGAAGTATGCCAAGTTACAACCAAGACAAATGTCAATGATTCTCATCCTAATATAAATACCTTCTGAGATAGAGAGTTCATGTTTTGGATAACCTAATTCAGAATTGAAAACTTGTTTGAGAAAGAGTCTTACCCTGTCACCTGGCTTAGAGTGCCATGGTGTCAGCCTAGATTATAGCAACCTCAAACTCCTAGGCTCAAGTGATCCTCCTTCCTCATCCTCCCAAGTAGCTAGGACAACAGGTATTCACCACCATGCCTGGCTAATTTTTCTATTTTAGTGAAGACAAAGTCTTGCTCTTGCTCAGGCTGGTCTTGCACTCTTCTTTTCAAGGAATTCTCCCTCCTTGACCTCCCAGATTGCTAGGATTACAGACGTGAGCCACTGTGCCTTGTCCAGAATCTAAAATATATATATATATATATATATTTAGAGATAGAGTCTCACTTTATCACCCTCAGTAGAGCGCTGTGGTGTCACAGCTCACAGCCACCTCCAACTCCTGGGCTCAGGCAATTCTCTTGCCTCAGCCTCCTGAGTAGCTGGGACTACAGGCACCCACCACAATGCCCTGCTGTTTTGTTTTGTTTTGTTTTGTTTTGTTTTATATTGCAGTTTGGCCAGGGCCAATTCGAACCTGCCACCCTTGGTATATGGGGCTGGCGCCCTACCCACTGCGCCACAGGCACCACCCCAGAATCTAAAATTTTTGTTGTCAAAAAATTCCAACTCAGGTTCAGCACCGTAGCACAGTGGTTATGGTGCCAGCCACATACGCCGAGGCTAACAGGTTCAAACCCAGCCTGGGCCAGCTAAGCAACAATGACAACTGCAACAGAAAAATAGCTGGATGTTGCAGTGGGTACCTGTAGTCCCAGCTACTTGGGAGGCTGAGGCAAGAGAATCGCTTAAGCCCAAGAGTTGGAGTTTGCTGTGAACTGTGATGCCATGGCACTCTACCAAGGGCAACGTAAGATCACTCTGTCTCAACAAAAAGAAAATTCCGCCTCATATGCTGAATTCTCTGGTTACATATTGAGCTTATTTCTTCTTGTTCTGCAGGAGATGGAAAATACTTGGCACTTTGTTCTTAGTAATATGACTTGGCTTTTGGTCACCATGGCCCATTCTTAGCCTGATTACTCCTGCATTTTTTTAAAACTAATTTTTGTTTTTTTGTTTTTTTTTTGAGATGGAGCCTCAAGCTATCCCCCTGGGTAGAGTGCCATGGCATCACGCTCACAGCAACCTCCAACTCCTGGGCTCAAGCGAGTCTCCTGCCTCCACCTCCCAAGTGGCTGGGACTACAGGCGCCCGCCACAACGCCCGGCTATTTTTTGGTTGCAGCCATCGTTGTTTGGCAGGCCCGGGCTGGGGATTCGAACCCACCACCTTAGGTGTATGTGGCTGGCGCCTTAGCCACTTGAGCCACAGGCGCCGAGCCCTAATTTTTGTTTTTTACTTTGTTTCAGGCTTACCATGAAGTTCCCTACACAACCTCCTTTACCTTGGCCAAACAGTTGTCCTTTTATAAGATCCGTACCATTGCCCCAGGCAAGACTCACACAGCTGCAATTGATGGTGAGTTGATTTATGACTGTATTACACGCCTTCATAGCTCAGGCTCTTTATTCTATCAAGTGTTAGCTTTTCTTAACAGTATATACATCTTTCTGATTTGCACCTAGTATCCAGGATTATCTCTTTCATTATCAAGTTAGTCATTCAAGTGCACATTTTTGTTGATAAACTTTATAAATGCGTGATAAATACATCCTCTTTAACGAGAATATCACACCTATATTTCTAGACATCTGTTGTCTCTAATTACCTCCCATAAGTATTCTAAGCTAGTATCCATTTTCCACATTAAAAATATTGCAATACTAGAGAAAAAAATACAATATAGTCACTAACTGGTCTAATTGAGTGTTTGTCTAGATACCCTCACTGCTGTAGATGCAGGATCTTATGGCTAGCTTTCTATTTGGGTGTTCTAACAAGTGGAAGCTAGCCTATGGAACTCTGCATGGGCTGCGTCTTCTCACTGTTCCATGACCCATTTGTGCCTTGTTATTTATCTTCCCTTTTCTCTCAGAGCGAGGCCGACTGCTGACCTTTGGCTGCAACAAGTGTGGACAGTTGGGCGTTGGGAATTACAAGAAGCGTCTGGGCATCAATCTATTGGGGGGACCCTTAGGTGGGAAACAAGTGATCAGGGTTTCCTGTGGTGATGAGTTTACCATTGCTGCCACTGATGGTGAGTCTGTACGTATTTCAAGGTGACTGTGCTTTAATTTTTGGCTTGGAAAGATAGACTGGTTATTTGGATAGCTGAATCATGTTTTTACTTTTTTATTTGTATTAAATTAGTGGCCATTTGTTACACATATTGAGCTTTTTAAAAGATTTCTAGTTAATGACAAGTTACTACCCAAGTTTCTCCTTCTTCACTTCAGCTTTATGTTTTTTGGTAAAATGTTTCAAGAATTATCAAGTACTTCAGTATATACCTTGCCCAGCACCTTGTTGGTTCAGTAAACATTGACCTGATGACTGGAAAGAACAGTATAATTTAATCTTACTCCTCGGTTAGGGTCACCTGTGCTGCAGTGGTGTCCTTGTGAACTCCTGCATCTTGAAGACTGTTTTCCTCTATGCTATGTGTTTATCTGATTTCTGAGTTGGTTTAAATTGACTTTTCTTCTCTCTTTTCTCTTGCGACTATTTCTTCTGTGCACTTACCTCTTGCTCCTCTCTGCTTCTCTTCTTTCCTGCTGCTGTAACTATCCTTCATTCCCTTCCCTCTTTCTTTCTTCTCTTCTCTCTCCTTTCTTTGTTGTCTTCTGAACATTTTGATTTGTGTAGCCCTTTTTTTTCTCATGACTGGTGAACAGCAAATCACATTTCATCTCCTTTCTTTTTTTTTTTTAAGACAGGGTCTCACTCTGTTGCCCAGGCTAAGATTTCCATGGCATCAGCCTAGCTCACAGCAACCTCAAACTCCTGGGTTCAAGTGATCCTCCTGCCTCAGTCTCCCGAGTAGCTAGGACTACAAGTGCCCACCACCAACTCCTGGCTAATTTTTTCTTTTTTTTTTTTTTTTTTGAGGCAGAGTCTTACTTTGTTGGCTTCGGTAGAGTACCATGGCGTCCCAGGTGTCCCAGCTCACAGCAACCTCAAACTCTTGGACTTAAGCGATTCTCTTGCCTCAGCCTCCCAAGTAGCTGGAACTTCATGTGCCTGCCACAACACCCGGCTATTTTTTGGTTGTAGTTGTCATTGTTGTTTGGCAAGCCCAGGTTGGATTCAAACCTGCCAGGCCAGCTCTGGTATATGTAGCTGGTGCCCTAGCCACTGAGTTATAGGCACCGAGCCTAATTTTTCTTTTTTTTTTTTTTTTTTGAGACAGAGCCTCAAGCTATCCCCCTGGGTAGAGTGCCAGGACGTCACAGCTCACAGCAACCTCCAACTCCTGGGCCCAAGCGATTCTCCTGCCTCAGCCTCCCAAGTAGCTGGGACCACAGGCGCCTGCCACAATGCCTGGCTATTTTTTTTTTTTTTTTTGGTTGCAGCCATCGTTTTGGCGGGCCAAGGCTGGATTCGAACCCGCCACCTTAGGTGTATGTGGCTGGTGCCTTCGCCACTTGAGCCACAGGCGCTGAGCCTAATTTTTCTATTTTTAGTGGAAATAGGGTCTTACTCTTGCTCAGGCTGGTCTTGAACGCTTAAGCTCAAGGGATTGTTCCACCTCAACCTCCCAGAGTGCTGGGATTACAGGAGTGAGCCCAGGACCTTATCTTAACTTTTGACCTACCAACTTTTTTGTCATTGCTTGTTCTCTGAGATGTCCTTATTTTCTTTTGGTCTGTGCCTGTGTGTACACATGAGGAGCCTCAGGCAAGTACACTGTCAATTAAGTGAGCGGTTTGTAGGTAATTAAATAAACCAGCTCTCAGAGCAGCACATTAAGTCTCCCTGCTTGTCTGAAAGGATAGGACTTTAAGGAGCAAACTGTTAAAGTTAGACTTAGATAAATGGAAACAGTGCCTGGAAGGACAGAGTCAGAATATCACTGAGGATAAATTTAGTGCAGGAAATTCAGTAGCACTTTCTGACAGGCTCTCAGAGAGGTCATGTTACTTGAATAGATCTATGTACCTCATGAGTTAAACTTCAGAATGAGGAGTATTGAACTAGATTCTGTGGCTGAGCATACTACCTCTTGATAAATGTTTCTGTTCTCTGAATTATACTTGATAGCCTCATTCATACCCAGGTCTTCTTTTAGGCTGTGAAAATAAAAGACTGCATCTCATAAAGCCCCTGTCCTCAAGATGCTCACAGTCTAGTAGGTTAGGGGAGTGGTACTGGCAGATCTCTCCTGTGCTGTGACAGTATCCAACTCCTCTAAGACCTGAAGGGCCCTGAGGCTCAGTCCTCTCTTCATTCTCTTGAGTCCCCCCATACACTGACAGCTTTGTATCACCACCCTGACCTCCAGATTCATTTATTCAGTAGCCCCTTCACTTGAATGTCTAGAGATAAGGTGGCTGTACAGCCCAGTCATCCTGAATCAGTCCTGATTCATACTTACTGTCCTGGCTTAATGATTAATAGCATCCCTTTTTCATTTAAAAAATAAAAAAACAAGAGGGCTGGGTGTGGTGGTTTATGCCTATGATCCTAGCACTTTGAGAGGCTAAGACAGGAAGATCATTTGAGGCCAAGAGTTTGAAACCAACCCAAGCAACATAGCAAGACCCTATCTCTACAAAATATACAAAAATTAGCCACTGTGGTTGTTCACACTTGCCATTCTCACTACCTGGGAGGCTACAGCAGGAGGATCACTTGCACTTAGGAGTTTGAAGTCGCTATGAGCTATGATGATGCCACTGCACTCTAGCCAGAGCATCAGAGCAAGACCCTGTTTCAAAAATCAAAAAATTAAGGCCTGATTTGGACAAAAAGGTACAGGCATCTCAGACAAACTTTACATATATTCAAAATCAAACTTCTCATTTTTGCCCAGACCTGTAGACTTCCTGCAGACTTCCCATCTCAATAAATGGCACTTCCATCCTACAGGCCACATCCCATCCATTAGCAAGTCATATTAATTATCTTCAGAATATGTCCAACAAGATGTCCAATAGCCTCTCACCATCAGCACTACTATGGCTAGTCTTCTTGCTGCTACACTTGGTCTTCTGTTGTCAGTTCTCCTCATTATGTAGCCTAAGGGATCCTTTTAAATGCCAGTTGCTCAAAACTTCTAACAATACCTTCTATTAGTAAGAATGGAAGTCCGCATACTGGCTTGCATGGCCCTGCCTTACCAGGACCCCAGCCACCTGCTGGTCTATTCCACTCCTACTTTCTTCTCCTTCACTTTGTTCCAGCTGCAGGGCCTCCTTGTTCCTTATTTATGCTACTGACATTACCTGTGCAGGACCTTGTACTTGCAGTTTTTACTGCCTAGAAACTCCCCTCTCACTTTAATCAGGTCTCTGCTTAAGTATAAGAAAGGACTTCTCAGACTACCCTATCTAATAATAATGATACCCCACCCCCACTACTGTTCTTTATTTCTACTGATTTTGTTTCACCACTTAGTTTTCTTTACAGCACTTATCATGACCTGAAATTTTATTTATTTTATGTTATTTATTTTTAGAGATAGTCTCAGCTTATTGCCCTCGGTAAAGTGCTGTGGCATCACAGCTCACAGCAACCTCCAACTCCTTGGCTTAGATGATTCTCTTGCCTCAGCCGCCCGAGTATCTGGGTCTACAGGTGCCTGCCACAACGTCTGGCTATTTTTTGTTGCAGTTTGGCCAGGGCTGGGTTCAAACCTGCCACCCTTGGTATATGGGGCTGGTGCCCTACCCACTGTACCACAGGTGCCGCCCAACCTGAAATTTTAGATGTTCATTTATGTATTATCAGTCTCATCCTACTAGAATATCAGTTCCAGAAGGGCAGGGCCTTGGTTTTGTTCACTGCTTTATCACCACATACAGTTCCTGTCATGAAGCAGATGCCCAGTAAAAGTTTGAATGACCAATAAAATGTTGTTGAATGAGTGAATGAATGAATGAATGAACAAAGGGCAATATGTAGGCGCAATGGGCATTTTTATGTAGCCGTGATCAGGAAGAGTTTAGACTTTATGTTGGGAAAAACACAGCTTTCCCTTGTTGCCTACATATATGTCATACCTACATAGTGCAAAAGGTAGAGCATGCAAGGAGTTAGGAAGCCACTGTTCTGTTAAATAATCTGCTATTTTAACTTTTTCCTAGATAATCACATTTTTGCCTGGGGCAATGGTGGTAATGGCCGCCTGGCAATGACCCCTACAGAGAGACCACATGGTTCTGATATCTGTACCTCATGGCCTCGGCCCATTTTTGGATCTCTACATCATGTCCCAGACCTATCTTGCCGTGGCTGGCATACCATTCTCATTGTTGGTAAGTTTTGTATGTGTAGGGTTGGGATGGCTTTGACAGAGTGTAGACCCACAGCCAAGGTACTGTTGATCACATGTTTGGACACAGAATGTGTCCTGAAAAGCCAAGCCTATTTCTTTAAGTCTTATAATGGTCAAGGAAGCTATACCTAGTGCTAGGAACAGAACAGTATTATTTCTTGGAGCTTAGTCATCTACCGTTCTTGGATTTTCTTTAATATAACTTTGGGCCGTGCCTCCCTTCTGTTACTTCTTGTCATCTTCCACTAATTAATTTTTTTTTTTTTCCAGACAGAGACAGAGTCTCACCATGTTGCCCTGGGTAGAGTGCCATGATGTCACAGCTCACAGCAACCTCAAACTCTTGGGCTTAAGCAATTCTCTTGCCTTAGCCTCCCAAGTAGCTGGGACTACAGGCGTCCGCCATAACGCCTGGCTATTTTTTGTTGCAGTTGTCATTGTTGTTCAGCTGGCCCAGCCTTGGTATATGTGGCTAGTGCCACAACCTCTGTGCTACGTGCTCTGAGCCTCCACTAATTAATTTAATTAAGTTTACAGAGTCTCTAGTCATCCTCCACTAATTTTTGATTAAGTTGTCTGTGTTCATGCTTTCATGAGAAACATTCAGTACTTCTTTTAAAAGAAGCTTTAAATTATGAATGCGTTCTGCATAAAGATTACTTTGTTAAGGCTCGGTGCCTGTGGCTCAAGTGGCTAAGGCACTAGCCACATATACCTAAAGTGGCGAGTTTGAATCCAGCCTGGGCCCGCCAAACAACAATGATGGCTGCAACCAAAAAATAGCCAGGCGTTGGTGGAGGGCACCTGTGGTCCCAGCTACTTGGGAGGCAGAGGCAGGAGACTTGCTTGAGCCCAGGAGTTGGAGGTTACTGTGAGCTGTAATGCCACAGCACTCTACCCAGGGGGACAGCTTGAGACTCTGTCTCAAAAAAAAAAAAAAAAGATTACTTTGTTAAGAACTAAATTTTTTTTTTTTTTTTTGGAAATAGAATCTCACTTTGTCACCCCCGGTAGAATGCCATCGTGTCATATCTCATGGCTACCTCAAACAAGTATTTCTCTTGCCTCACCCTCCCAAGTAGCTGGGACTCAGGCCGCCACAGTGCCTGACTATTTTTAGAGACAGGGTCTCTCTCTAGCTCAGAGCTGGTCTCTGAGTTAGAACTAAGAACTAAATTTTAAATGCCTGAGCAAGGGTTTATTCTTTTAGATTGGTGGTTTAAAACCTTGGCTATATATTTGAATCCCCTGGGGGAGCTTTTAAAATTTCCATTGTAAGACCCTATTGCTGACCAATTAAACCAAAATCTCTGAGGTGGGGACCGAGTATTGTTATTTGTCAAAAGTTTCCCAGGTGATTCCAATGAACAGTCAAAGTAAAGAATTGCCACTTTAGGGTGGTACCTGTGAAGACACTGGCCCCATATACCAGAGGTGGCCGGTTCAAACCTGGCCCTGGCCAAAAAAGAATTGCCTCTTTATACAATGAATATAGTTAGACTAGCAGATGGTGCTTCGCTTATGGTATTAATATCTAAAACAGTAATGATAAAGTTATCTGGAGTCAGGAGTAGCAAATATCTCCCCATTCTAGTCTTCTCTCACTTTTTCAGCCTACATCTGAATACGGTACTCATCTATCAAATTTTTTTTTTTCCAGAAAAAGTACTGAATTCTAAGACCATCCGTTCCAATAGCAGTGGCTTATCCATTGGAACTGGTGAGTAGCAATGTGTCAGGTACCAGTGGTTTTCTAAAGTGTGGATCTTTGGATTACATCCCATGCAGTCTACAAAACTCAAAGTAAAATAGGAAATTTCTCTGAGAAATGCGGTATACAGTGATTAAGAGGAAGGATCTTACTTTGGTGGGTTTCACAAAGATTATGACTTTTACATTGTGTGCAGAGGGAGAGTGTATCTTCTTTGCCTCCAACACGTATAGAAGTGATTAAGTGGCTTACCCAACACCAACATGTGTATTATTTTTTCCTTGCTGTCCTAGGGACTATGAGTCCTCTCTGCCCTTCCATGATATTCCCAGGGGTACTTCTGCTTATAGAAATAGTCCTTTAAAATAGGCCCTCAGAAATAAAGTTGGTCAAACTTTCCATGTGATTAGGAACATCATCCCAAAACTCTCTGAACGTTTTCCTTTGACTGCTTTCTTCATGGTGCTCTGTTATGTGGGACCATGCCAGGAGAGTGAATCTGTGTTCCTTTTTTGGTTTTCTGCCTGTTAGAGTTTCTGTTGTAGTCTTTGATGTCTCAGAACTTGGATTCTAATATTTTGTGGATTCAAAACACATAAACATCTAAAGTGAAAGCAAATTAGAGCAGGGCATGGGGGCGGCACCTGTGGCTCAAAGGAGTAGGGTGCCAGCCCCATATACCAGAGATGGCAGGTTCAAACCCAGCCCTGGCCAAAAACTGCAAAAAAAAAAAAAAAGGCTGGGCATGGTCATGTGCGCCTATAGTCTCATCTATTCAGGAGGCTGTTTAAAGTCAGGAGTTCAAGGCTATAGTGCACTGTGATCGTGCCTGTGAGTAACCACTACATACCAACCTGGGTAACAGTGAGAAACCGTTTCTAAAAAATAAGTATACTAATTCCCCACAGTGAAATAGTTGAAAATATGGTCTAGACTTACTGAACTTCAGTTTATATATATACACTTATACGTTTTATTGCTTTCCTTCAGAAATCTATTGCTCAGTACCTTTATTTGTACATATCACAGATAACTAAGTATCTTTTTGCTGAGTGCAGCTATTCTATTACAACTTTGTTTTGCTGGAAAAGTATTTAAAGGAAAAGCATAAAATTAAAAGCAAACGTCCATTGGCCTAGAAAATGTAAAGTAGAGTAAGGGCATGGATTTTTGTCATCTTTATTCATTAATTTTATCCACAGTGCCTAGAACAGTACCTGATAAATGCTCAATAAATATTTGTTGATGGAATGTGTTGTAACCATCCACTGGACTATTAAACAGGAGTGAAAATGGACAGTATCTCCAGATATTTCCATAATGTGAAATGTAAAAAGCAAGTTACAGCAGACTGCGTGTCTTCTTTTTTTTTTTTTTTTTGGAGATAGAGTCTCAAGCTGTTACCCTGGGTAGAGTGCTGTGGCATCACAGCTCACAGCAACCTCAAACTCTTGGGCTTAAGTGATTCTCTTGCCTCAGCCTCCTGAGTAGCGGGGACTACAGGTGCCTGCCACAACGCCTGGCTATATATATATATATTTTTTTATGTTGCACTTGTCATTATTATTTTAGCTGGCCTAGGCCAGGTTCGAACCTGCCAGCCTCAGTGCATGTGGCTGGTGCCCTACCCACTGAGCTATGGGCACTGCCCTATATGTCTTTTTTTCTTTTTTGAGACAGAGCCTCAAGCTGTCACCCTGGGTAAAGTGCTGTGGTGTCATAACTCACAACAATCTCCAACAATCTCCAGGGCTTAAGCGATTCTCTTGCCTCAGCCTCCCAAGTAGCTGGGACTAGAGGCATCCGCCACAATGCCTGGCTATTTTTTGGTTGCAGCCATCATTGTTGTTTGGCGGGCCTGGGCTGGATTTGAACCTGGCCAGCTCAGGTGTATGTGGCTGGCACCTTAGCCTCTTGAGCCACAAGCGCCGAGCCAATGCATGTCTCTTTATAAAGTTTAAAAACAAACAAAATTGTAATGTATTATTTAAGAATACATCAGTAAATGATGATTTTTTTAGAAAGAAAAGTTAATACAGAGTTAATCAGAATGGTTTTGTCTGCGTAGGAGGCCAGAGAAGGAAGGCATTCACAAGGCAGTGATAATAGGCGGTGCTCTAGTTCATTACTGTCCTTATTTTTTTTTTATTGAATGGTAACTGTGTACATTAATGCACTTCTGGGGTACAGTGTGGTGTTTTCACACACAATCCAAAACACTTCCATCAAACTGGTTAGCATAGCCTTCATGTCATTTTCTTAGTTATTGTGTTAAAATGTTCCTACTCTACTCTTAGAAAGATTCACTTGTACCCCCGTAAGATAAACCACAGAAGGGACATTACTGTCCTTCTGTGACAGTGGAAATATTCTATATCTATGCTGTTCAGTACAGTAGCCACTAGCCTTATTTGGCTATGGAGTGCTTGAAAAGTGGCTTGTGTGACTTAGGAACTGATTGTTTAATTTTTTTTACACTTAAATGCTTCATACGGCTAGTTGCTATCATATTGATAGTACAATTCCAGTTCTAGTGGCAGATTTACATATGTTTGTTTTATTGTTAGACATCAAAACTTATATGGAGGTTAAAAATAGTCTTATGTATATCTCGAATATATCATAACTTTTAAAGCCATTTAAAACAAAAACAAGTTGCAAAGTTTATTTTGGTAACAATAGTTTTGCTGCATCAGTAAGATACAGTGGGGCCCAGTCAGTCTTCAGGCCGGCACAGTAAACGATGATAAGCTCTTCTTTACAGTTAACCTTGGAATATACCGTGCAATTTTTTTTTTTTCGTTTTGGCAGATTTATTTTCTTAATTATATTTTTCTTTGGTCTATATTAAAATTCAGTTTTGCTCCTGACTACATACCAGGTAGTCTTCATTAAAGCAATTTGATATGTGCTACATAATCTGAAAGTACCAGCCAATCTTTTTTTTTTGCAGTTTTTGACTGGGGCTGGGTTTGAACCTGCCACCTCCAGTATATGGAGCTGATGCCCTACTCCTTTGAGCCCCAGCCATCATACTTTTAAAATTCATGCAAATGCTCATCAAAGAATTTAATGTTCACATAGAATGTGGGAGTTGGGGGGTTTTTGTTGTTGTTATTTGTTTTTGAGAGTCCCAAGCTGTAGCCTTGGGTAAAGTGCTGTGGCATCATAGGCTCACAGTAACCTCACAATTCTTGGTCTCAAGAGAGCCTCTTGCTTCAGTTTTTCTATTTTTTATTTTTAGTAGAGGAAATAGTTCACTTTTGTTCAGGCTGGTCTCAAACTCACGAGTTCAGTCAGTTCACCCACCTTGGCCTCCCAGAGTGCTAGGATTGAGCCACCACGCCAGGCCGCTAACATAAATATTAATTTACCATTTAGGTTTTCCTCTAGACAGGGAGCTAGTGGTAACTTTATCTGGCAGTTTTAATTGGTGTTTGGCTCAAAAGTTAAAGACATTTTTATATAAGGTGAATGTCCATGGGGGATACTAGAATCTGTATGTGTGTTAAGAAGCAGAGTAAGCATGGGTGATAGATTTGATAAGCTGTGGTTGTGGTTTAGTAATACTCTAGAATATTGATAATCTGCTGTGGATACAGAGTAAGCAAGTTTGGAAAATGAAAGTCAGTCATATTTATGAACATCCTGATTCACAAACACTTTATGGTATAAGAAAAATTGAATCCCCAATATCTGACTTGCACCATTGCCATTCCACTTCATGCAATTCTAGGAAGCTTTCTGGGGTGAGTGGGGCCGTCAGATGGTAAACCTTGCCGCAGAGCAAAGCTCTACTTCTGTGCCTTGTGTTTATCAGTGTTTCAGAGCTCTAGCCCTGGAGGTGGAGGTGGTGGTGAAGAGGAGGACAGTCAGCAGGAATCTGAAACTCCTGATCCCAGTGGAGGCTTCCGAGGAACAATGGAAGCAGACCGAGGAATGGAAGGCTTAATCAATCCCACTGAGGCCATGGGGAACAGTAGTGGGGCCAGCAGCTCCTGTCCTGGCTGGCTTCGAAAGGTAATTCCTTTGAAAGAGGTACCTCAGATGAAATATCAGACCCTTAGCAAGGACTAGAAAGGAGCTATTATGATTCCTTAGTTTTCCGTGCCCTGTGAAACTGTTTTGCAGCAGAAATCCGTGTTACTGATTTCTACCTAGAAAGAAATCACCAAATCATTAATCCTTTCTTCTTTCCAACCTGTTCTCATACCTGTATTACTTAAGTGAATGTAAATTAATATAATCTACATTGAAGACAGTTTTTATAGTGCATGTGTGCAAAGATTAAGCTTACAGATTTTATACTGTCATTTATAGAAATGGAATATCAGGGCAATTGGAATGTCTTACAGTCAGAGAATGGTTTATGAAATATGAATGTTAAAGTATATTTTCATGGAAATTGGCACAATATTTGGCTGTGCAGAAGGTGAAATATCTGTTAGTAGGATCTCATTCTTTTAGAAAATACCTAGTGTACAAAAGTATGTCAATTGAATATATATCAATAGTTCTGCCAGTTTTTATCTGTGAGTGATGGAATTGCTGGTAGTTTTTTACTAGCTTCCTGTACCCATCCATATTTTCTCATTTTCTCCAGTGAATATTTACAGTTTGTGAAATTTTACATTTTTATGCCCCTTCCCCCCAATCCGTCTAGTAAGACTAAACTTAATAGTTATTTGAAGAGTCTGAACATATTCTAGCTACACCTTCAGCCTCAGCCTGCAGCAGCCTGGCAGCCAGCCTCACTGCCATCACCTTAGAGGTTCCCGATTCTGAAAAGCCTGTGTTGAGTAAGTGTGTTAGAGAAATACATCAGGCACTCCAGACTGTGTCCTTAAATTTAAGTTTGAATTTGTATCACTGTTACTCCTCTCATGGAGGGATGGTAATTTACTTGCCTGTAGGGTGCGATGTGTTGTTAACCACTACTATTCTGCCTCACTAGAGGGCGCTAATGTCATGACAGTGAAAGCTACAGGAAAAGAGAATTTGGGAGAATTCCAAATTATTGCAAATTATTGCAAACCAGAACTAATAAGGTTCTCTCTCATATGTATAGGAGCTGGAAAATGCAGAATTCATCCCCATGCCTGACAGCCCATCTCCCTTAAGTGCATTTTCAGAATCTGAGAAAGATACCCTGCCTTATGAAGAACTACAAGGACTCAAAGTGGCCTCTGAAGCTCCCTCAGAACACAAGCCCCCAGCGGGAGCCTGGGTAACTGAGCTTTTTGCCTTTGAATCACAACTAGGTATAAGTAGTTTCTGTAAGCTCTGCCCAGTTCTCCTGACCTTACTATCTCTTCCTCTAGCTTTTGGTCTCTAGCTGCCCTGCACCAACTCCTCATGATGTCTATTAAGTAGCGCTAAAAGCCTCTTCCCAAGACTAATCTGAGTTGCCTCAGAAAGTTATTTATCCTTTCACATTTCTGATAGGCTGACACCTTTCTATAGCAGAGGATAGTCTTTTCTTTCTGCCTCAGAATTTCTAAAATTGAAATTCCAAAATTCAAATTCAGTTTTTCATGACACTGCTTCAGGAGTTGGTAGCTCTAAATAGAAGAGGTATGTGCCTTGTAATCTAATGAGGAAGCAGCATGTACATCTAACCTTGGCAAAAATGAAATTGTTGTAAATATCAACAAAAACTATAAACCAGCATCATCAAAAGTTTTCTATAGGCTCAGTGCCTGTAGCATAGTGGTTACAGCGCTAGTCACATACACCGAGGCTGGCAGGTTTGAAACTGGCCCAGGCCAGCTAAACAACAATGACAACTGCAACAAAAAATAGTCAGGCATTGTGGTAGGCACCTGTAGTCTTAGCTACTTGGGAGCTGGGGCAAGAGAATAGCTTAAGCCAAAAGTTTGAGGTTGCTGTGAGCTGTGACACCATGGCACTCTACCCAGGGCCACATTATGAGACTGTCTCAAAAAAAAAAAGAAAGTTTTATATAAATGGAGAAAGTTTTCTATGTAGCCACATAGTAATCATTTAGACTTTGTTGGCAGTACATTCTCTTTTACAACTATTTGATTCTGACATTGTAGCACAAGAACAGCCTCAAATAGTAAGTGAGTATGCCTGTGTTCCAATAAAACTTTATAAAAATAAGCCAGAGTTAGCCCACAGGCTGTCATTTGCTGACCCTTGCTATAAAGAAAGTAGGGAAAAAAATCTAGATTGGGATAATTGAAAAGCTTTCCAGAAGAGGTAAAAAAAAAAAAAACCTTTTAAAATTCAAGGTGAATATGGCTCAGCACCTATAGCTCAACCGGCTAAGGCGCCAGCCACGCACACCTAAGGTGGCGGGTTTGAATCCCCAGCCCGGACCTGCCAAACAACAATAATGGCTGCAACCAAAAAATAGCTGGGCGTTGTGGCGGGCGCCTGTGGTCCCAGCTACTTGGGAGGCGGAGGCAGGAGACTCGCTTAAGCCCAGGAGTTGGAGGTTGCTGTGAGCTGTAATGCCACGGTACTCTACCCAGGGGGACAGCTTGAGGCTCTGTCTCAAAAAAAAAAAAAAAAAAAAAATTTTGAAGGTGAATATTTTAATTCCTCTGTCAGCCGCCTTGAATTGTGTTGGTGGTCCTGTTGACTGGACAGCTCTCTAATCTTTTCTAAAGTGTGATATGCTATATAGCCACTATACATTACTGCATCTCACTGTTATAAAGGACTTGCTCCAAACCAAAATCATGCTTTTTCCCACTGCAGCATTTTATTTTGTTTTATTTATTTATTTATTTATTTGCAATTTGGGGCCGGGGCTGGGTCGGAACCCACCACCTCCAGTATATGGGGCCAGCGCCCTACTCCTTTGAGCCACGGGCGCCACCCTGTATTTTATTAATTTTTTGTAGAGACAGAGTCTTGCTATGTTGTTCAGACTGGTCTAGAACTCCTGGCCTTAAGTGATTCTCCTGCCTTGGCCTTCCAAAGTACTAGGATTAGAGACATCAGCTACCACACATGGCCTTTTTGTTTGTTTTATTTTTGAGACGTGGTCTCTATCTGTAGACCAAGCTGGAATACAGTGGCACAATCAGAACTCACTACAATCTCAAACTTCTGGCTCAAATAATCCTTCTGCTTCAGCTTCCCCAGTAGTTAGGTTGACAGACATGTGCCACCATGCCCAGCTCCCACTTCAGCATTTTAAATGAGGGAATATCAAAGTACTTGAAATTTTTTCAGGAAGTCCTCCAAAATAGATGATTAGTGTTCTACCTTGGGGACTGAGGTATGGAGGGTTCTCATGCCCTATTACATCGGGGCCAGGGGCTATTGCAATTCCAGTATTTTTCTGTTTCTCTTGCATATATTCATTCACATGTATGTCTGTTTTATCTTGTTAATTTAAAAGTAAATCTAACTGTGCCTAGAGGAAGTTTGGATCAAGGAGTTGATAGCACCTGGACAGAACCTCCTACAGTCTCTCCTTATCTCTCTAGCCACCTCGGCTGAATCCTCCGGTAACATGTGCAGGGAAAGGAGTACCCCTGACAGCTCCAGCCTGTGCATGCAGCTCTCTGCAGGTGGAGGTCGAGAGATTGCAGGGTCTGGTGTTAAAGTGTCTGGCTGAACAACAGAAGCTACAGCAAGAAAACCTCCAGATTTTTACCCAACTACAGAAACTGAATAAGAAATTAGAAGGAGGGCAGCAGGTGAGAGGAATTATCCAATGTGTAAGTCAATTTTGAAGAATCACCAAAACAAAACACTAAGTACTGAAATAGACTTATTCCCTTGCAAGTCCTTGCTTTTTCATGATGTCACTTATGTAATTAATCCCAGAAGCTTTGGGTCTCATTCACTCGCCTGGATTGAATCATTTTCATCACCTAACTTCCATTGTTTTTTGTTACTGTTTATTTTTTCATTATGAAAAACATTAAACATCACAGCACAGTGAACACTCATGTATTTACCATGTAGATTCAAAAATTGTTACTTGTTGCTGTATGTTGTTGCAAATGTATGCTTTCTATAAATATATGCATTATTACTTTTGCTGAACCATTTCAAAGTAAATTATAAAAATCATAATACTTCAGGACATGTCTCTAAAAACAAAGACATTGATTCTCCTGAACAACTATAATATTATCACAGCTTACAAAATTAACACTAATATTCTCAATTCTCATTCAGTATCCAGTTGATATTCCAGTTTTCCCCTCTACCACATCACCCTTTTAAAAAATATTTTTATGACATTAACTTGTTGGAGAAACCAGGACAGTTATTTAAAAGAATATCCCGGCTCTGCGCCTATAGCTCAACTGGCTAAGGCGCCAGCCACGTACACCTAAGGTGGCGGGTTCGAATCCCCAGCCCGGACCTGCCAAACAACAATGACGGCTGCAACCAGAAAAAATAATGGCCGGGCGTTGTGGCGGGCG